>CM032164.1:31753892-31807765 GCA_018901935.1 Pugionium cornutum | reverse complement strand
AGCTTGGAACTCCTTAGGTTTGGGAACCTCTCCTGCCGTAGGTGTAGCCACACCAATCGCCTGGTTGAAAGATCACCTCCTTTCTTCCTTGTTGGCATGAGTCACGTACTGTCCGGTCCTCTTCACCAAATTTTCTGCTACCTTCTGGTGTAACCTCCTTATGAACTCTGCCTTGGATGCTCCGTTGAGGTTGGTCATCTCAGCTGGTGGTAGTGGCGTTTGCTCAAATGGGGTGAGAGGGTTGAAGCCGTATACTACTTCAAATGGCGTCTTCTTGGTTTCTGAGTGCACGGCTCGGTTATAAGCGAACTCTATGAATGGCAGGCACTCCACCCAAGTTTTAGGTTCTTCCCTAGTGTAGTCCTGAGAAGGGTTGATAGTGTCCTGTTGACAACTTCAGTTTTGCCATCGGTTTGAGGATCGCAGGTGGTAGAGAAGAGTAGCTTCGTGCCTAGCTTTCTCAAAGGGTCCTCCAGAAATGGCTGAGGAACTTGGTGTCCCTGTCTGATACGATGGTCCTTGGCACTCCATGAAGCCGTACTATCTCCCTAAAGAACAGCTCAGCTGTTTGTGTGGCATCATTGACATTGGCACATGGAATGAAATGTGCCATCTTGGAGAATCTGTCCACCACTACAAAGATTGCATCTTTGTGGTTGATCTTAGACCTAGAACAAAGTCCATTGAGATGTCCACCCATGGATGTGTAGGTATGGGCAGTGGGAGATACAACCCGTGAGGTTGCACTATTCTTGCAAGTGATGCATCTTGCACAATGAGCTTCTACTGTCCTCTTGATGTGTGGCCAGTAGAAGTGCTCCTTGACCACTGCTAGAGTCTTGTCGACACCAAAGTGGCCCATGAGTCCTCCTCCATGAGCTTCTCGGATGATAAGCTCCCTTAATGATCCTTGTGGTATGCACAGCCTTCTTTCTCGGAACAAGAATCCCTCATGGATGTAGAACTTGCCATGACTCCCTGTGCCACACTCCTTGTATCTCTCAGAAAAGTCAGGATCATCCTTGTATAGGTCCTTGATGTGCTCGAACCCTAGGACCTTTTCCTCCATGGTGGATATCAAGGTAAACCTCCTTGATAGTGCATCAGCTACCACATTATCTTTGCCCTTCTTGTACTTGATGACGTATAGGAAGGTCTCTATGAACTCCATCCACCTGGCATGTCTCCTCTTGAGATTGGTTTGCCCTCTGAGGTGTTTGAGAGTCTCATGATCAGTGTGGATCACAAACTCCTTGGACAGCAAGTAATTCTGCCAAGTCTCCAATGCTCGGACAAGGGCATAGAGCTCCTTGTCATAAGTGGGGTAGTTCAGTGAGGCACCACCTAGCTTCTCACTGAAGTATGCCACTGGTCTCCCTCCTTGGGTTAGCACTGCTCCTATGCCTATTCCAGAGGAATCACACTCCACTTCAAACGTCTTGTTGAAGTCGGGAAGGACTAGCACTGGTGCATGTGTGAGGCTGTTCTTCAAGGCCTTGAATGCCTTCTCCTGAGCTTCTCCCCAGCTGAATCCCACATTCTTCTTCACTACTGCCATCAATGGTGAGGCAATACTGCTTAAATTGGACACGAATCTCCTATAGAAGCTGGCCAGTCCGTGGAAGCTCCTTACTTGGCTGATGTTTCCTGGTGTTGGCCATTCTTGTATGGCTCGGATCTTCTCTTCATCAACCTGTAGGCCCTGTGAACTTACAACAAAACCTAAGAAGACAGGTTTATCAGTACAAAAGGTGCACTTCTTGAGATTGGCATAAAGCTCTTCTTGTCGAAGGGTTTTAAGTACTATCTCAAGATGTGTGAGGTGTTCCCGTAGGCACTTACTATAAACTTGTATATCATCAAAGTAAACTACCACAAACTTACTGATGTACGCCCTAAGAACTTGGTTCATAAGGCGCATGAAGGTGCTTGGGGCATTAGTCAAGCCAAATGGCATGACTGTCCACTCGTAGAGCCCTTGCTTTGTCTTGAAAGCAGTCTTCCACTCATCACCTTCTTTCATCCTGACCTGGTGGTATCCACTCTTGAGGTCTATTTTGGAGAAGACCGTGGCTCCACTCAGCTCATCTAGCATGTCATCCAGCCGTGGTATTGGATGCCGGTACTTGACAGTGATGTTGTTGATTGCTCGGCAGTCCACACACATTCGCCAAGTCCCATCTTTCTTGGGCACTAGTAGCACTGGTACGGCACATGGACTGAGGCTCTCTCGAACATATCCTTTCTCCAGGAGCTCCTTGACTTGCTTCTCAAGCTCCTTGGACTCCTCTGGACTCATCCGGTAGGCTGGCCGGTTGGGCAGGGCTGCTCCGGGCACTAGATCAATCTGGTGTTCTATGCCACGTAAAGGAGGCAAGCCTGCTGGTATCTCCTCTGGAAATACATCCTGGAACTTGTTGAGGAGAGCTGCTACTTCAGGAGGTAGCTCTACCTGTTCTTTTTCTACATTCAACACTTCTTTGAAAACAATTAGTAACATTAAATCGTTTGAGGCTAAAGCTCTCCGGACATGGCTTGGTTGAATAAGAAAATTGGACTTGATAAGTTTCTTTTCCTTACTCATTTGGAGTTGTAGCTCGTGTACCTGGGCAGGTGTAAGAGGAGCCAAGCTGACCTTTCTTTTGTCATGCACAAAAGTGTAGAGATTGGTTCAGCCATCATGCCTGGTCTCTTTGTCAAACTGCCATGGTCTTCCTAGCAGAAGATGGCCAACTTGCATGGGCACCACGTCACACACGACTTGGTCTTTGTACTTCCCCACACTGAATGGCACAGTGACTTGCTCATGCATCTTGAGCTCCACTTTGTCATCGAGCCATCTCAGTCTATATGGTCGAGGATGCTTTGTCTTCTCTAGACCTAGCTTATCAACCATATATGCACTAGCAACGTTAATGCAAGAACCACCATCTATGATGAGGTTACATACTTTGCCCTTGATGGTGCAACGGTTGTGGAAGATTGATACAAGCCTTAATTCAAGGATGTATGCGCGTGGGCTGTTTGGAGAAGTTTAGGTGAGAAACTCGACCTTAGACTTCTTGGATAGGGGTTTTTGGGTTGGTATTCGATGGAAAGGTGAAGTGAACCACACGAGGGGTGATGAACCTCGTGATAAATCACAAACATAGAGCTAGGAGGGCTGGCCTCAACTAGATTCTAAGCGCACAAGATTCTTGAGAGAAAACTTGTTGGGGAAAAAGTTCTATCTTTATTAATATCAAAAAGGTTGTCGAACTACAATGCTGGTAGGAGCCTTATTAATATGCTCAACAGCTTGACCTTCTAGGGTCGACTCAAACAAAGAAAAGGAAAGTTTACAAAAGTGCACAAAAGGAAAAGATACAAAAGTGTATAACCGAAAAAGGACCTATTCCTAAAATGTTCTTGACTCAAAAATGTAAAGCATCTAGATCCTACCCTGCAAAATAGAAAGAGGCATATATTCAAATTAAACTTACCTTAACTTACCTCACAGCCAAGAAATGGAAGGTGGCCGTCCTTGTGGCATGCACGCGCCTTGCTCCTAGTCTTCGACTTGGAGTAGGGTTAAAAATCTTTGGGCCCTGACCTCTCTTGCCACTAAAGCCCAAGTCTCTAATGTTCCTTGTGTTGTTGAGAAGCCTTTGGACTCTACTTTGCTCTTCTGGCCCATTTTCCTTAGCTGATCTTCCTCTAGGAGCTTGTCGACCCATAAGCTGAATTTGTGGAAGAGTGCCCTTGATCTGCTTCTTGTCATTGCTCCTTGAGGTACCACTGGTGTAGATACTTCCTCTAAGTGCATGTCCTGGAGCTGGTAGCTCATTTGGTCTGAGTCCTCTTGTGTGGAAGTGGAAATGCGCGTGTACTCGGCTGGATCGGCTGTACCGGCTGGATTGTGCGCGGTACTGGCCGGAATGCCTTCAGGACCGGCCAAGTTGATCCCGGAGTCGGCGGCATCACCAGAGGGACCGGCGGTGTTATCCACGTCCCCACCAAGTGTGCCGGAAGCTTGGGCCTCTCCGCCGGAGATGCTGACCGGTCTGGTCCTATAGGTCGAGGGTCCGGCGGTACTGCCTGGTCCGGCAGACATGCCAGATGGTCCTGCTGTCTCGGGCAAGCTTCCTGGTCGGCCAGTCTGGTCTCCTGGCTGGATGTATGACCTGATGTCCTCATCATTCCCTCCCTCTTCAGTAGGTTTCGTCCTCAAAACTGGTTCATCTGCGTGGAAAGGGGCTAAGTCAGTAACATTGAACGTATTGGACACATTAAACTCACCTGGCAGCTCGATCCGGTAGGCGTTGTTGTTGATCCTCTCGAGCACTCTGAATGGTCTATCTCCTCTTGGTGCTAGCTTGGAACTCCTTAGGTTTGGGAACCTCTCCTGCCGTAGGTGTAGCCACACCCAATCGCCTGGTTGAAAGATCACCTCCTTTCTTCCCTTGTTGGCATGAGTCACGTACTCTCCGGTCCTCTTCTCCAAGTTTTCTGCTACCTTCTGGTGTAGTCTCCTTATGAACTCTGCCTTGGATGCTCCGCTGATGTTGGTCATCTCAGCTGGTGGTAGTGGCGTTTGCTCCAATGGGGTGAGAGGGTTGAAGGCCGTATACCACTTCAAATGGTGTCTTCTTGGTTGCTGAGTGCACGGCTCGGTTGTAAGCGAACTCTATGAATGGCAGGCACTCCACCCAAGTCTTTAGGTTCTTCCCTAGTGTAGTTCTGAGAAGAGTTGATAGTGTCCTATTGACAACTTCAGTTTGGCCATCGGTTTGAGGATGGCAGGTGGTAGAGAAGAGTAGCTTCGTGCCTAGCTTTCTCCAAAGGGTCCTCCAGAAATGGCTGAGGAACTTGGTGTCCTTGTCTGATACGATTGTCCTTGGCACTCCATGAAGCCGTACTATCTCCCTGAAGAACAGCTCAGCTGTTTGTGTGGCATCATTGACATTGGCACGTGGGATGAAGTGTGCCATCTTGGAGAATCTGTCCACCACTACAAAGATTGCATCTTTGTGGTTGATCTTGGGCAGACCTAGAACAAAGTCCATCGAGATGTCCACCCATGGATGTGTGGGTATGGGCAGTGGGAGATACAACCCGTGAGGTTGCACTCGGGACTTTGCCTTCTTGCAAGTGATGCATCTTGCACAATGACCTTCTACTGTCCTCTTGATGTATGGCCAGTAGAAGTGGTCCTTGACCACTGCTAGAGTCTTGTCGACACCAAAGTGGCCCATGAGTCTTCCTCCATGAGCTTCTCGGATGATAAGCTCCCTTAATGATCCTTGTGGTATGCACAGCCTTCTTTCTCGGAACAAGAATCCCTCATGGATGTAGAATTTGCCATGACTCCCTGTGCCTCACTCCTTGTAGCTCTCAGCAAAGTCAGGATCATCCTTGTATAGATCCTTGATGTGCTCGAATCCTAGGACCTTTGCCTCCATGGTTGATATCAAGGCAAACCTCCTTGATAGTGCATCGGCTACCACATTATCTTTTCCCTTCTTGTACTTGATGATGTATGGGAAGGTCTCAATGAATTCCATCCACCTGGCATGTCTCCTCTTGAGATTGGTTTGCCCTCTGAGGTGTTTGAGAGTCTCATGATCAGTGTGGATCACAAACTCCTTGGACAGCAAGTAATGCTGCCAAGTCTCCAATGCTCGGACAAGGGCATAGAGCTCCTTGTCATAAGTGGGGTAGTTCAGTGAGGCACCACCTAGCTTCTCACTGAAGTATGCCACTGGTCTCCCTCCTTGGGTTAGCACTGCTCCTATGCCTATTCCAGAGGAATCACACTCCACTTCAAACGTCTTGTTGAAGTCGGGAAGGACTAGCACTGGTGCATGTGTAAGGCTGTTCTTCAAGGCCTTGAATGCCTTCTCCTGAGCTTCTCCCCAGCTGAATCCCACATTCTTCTTCACTACTGCCATCAATGGTGAGGCAATACTGCTTAAATTGGACACGAATCTCCTATAGAAGCTGGCCAGTCCGTGGAAGCTCCTTACTTGGCTGATGTTTCCTGGTGTTGGCCATTCTTGTATGGCTCGGATCTTCTCTTCATCAACCTGTAGGCCCTGTGAACTTACAACAAAACCTAAGAAGACAGGTTTATCAGTACAAAAGGTGCACTTCTTGAGATTGGCATAAAGCTCTTCTTGTCGAAGGGTTTTAAGTACTATCTCAAGATGTGTGAGGTGTTCCCGTAGGCACTTACTATAAACTTGTATATCATCAAAGTAAACTACCACAAACTTACTGATGTACGCCCTAAGAACTTGGTTCATAAGGCGCATGAAGGTGCTTGGGGCATTAGTCAAGCCAAATGGCATGACTGTCCACTCGTAGAGCCCTTGCTTTGTCTTGAAAGCAGTCTTCCACTCATCACCTTCCTTCATTCTTACCTGGTGGTATCCACTTTTGAGGTCTATCTTGGAGAAGACCGTGGCTCCACTCAGCTCATCTAGCATGTCATCCAGCCGTGGTATTGGATGCCGGTACTTGACAGTGATGTTGTTGATTGCTCGGCAGTCCACACACATTCGCCAAGTCCCATCTTTCTTGGGCACTAGTAGCACTGGTACGGCACATGGACTGAGGCTCTCTCGAACATATCCTTTCTCCAGGAGCTCCTTGACTTGCTTCTCAAGCTCCTTGGACTCCTCTGGACTCATCCGGTAGGCTGGCCGGTTGGGCAGGGCTGCTCTGGGCACTAGATCAATCTGGTGTTCTATGCCACGCAAAGGAGGCAAGCCTGCTGGTATCTCCTCTGGAAATACATCCTGGAACTTGTTGAGGAGAGCTGCTACTTCAGGAGGTAGCTCTACCTGTTCTTTTTCTACATTCAACACTTCTTTGAAAACAATTAGTAACATTAAATCGTTTGAGGCTAAAGCTCTCCGGACATGGCTTGGTTGAATAAGAAAATTGGACTTGATAAGTTTCTTTTCCTTACTCATTTGGAGTTGTAGCTCGTGTACCTGGGCAGGTGTAAGAGGAGCCAAGCTGACCTTTCTTTTGTCATGCACAAAAGTGTAGAGATTGGTTCAGCCATCATGCCTGGTCTCTTTGTCAAACTGCCATGGTCTTCCTAGCAGAAGATGGCCAACTTGCATGGGCACCACGTCACACACGACTTGGTCTTTGTACTTCCCCACACTGAATGGCACAGTGACTTGCTCATGCATCTTGAGCTCCACTTTGTCATCGAGCCATCTCAGTCTATATGGTCGAGGATGCCTTGTCTTCTCTAGACCTAGCTTATCAACCATATATGCACTAGCAACGTTAGTGCAAGAACCACCATCTATGATGAGGTTACATACCTTTCCTTTGATGGTGCAACGGCTGTGGAAGATGTTCTCCCTTTGGATGGTCTCTGAAGGATCCACCATTGCACTGAGGATACGTCTAGTGACCAGTACTTCCCCCACATCAGGGTACTCAATGTCACCATACTCTCCTTCTGGTTCATAGTCCTCTTCATCTTGGGACTCATATTCTCCTGCCTCCGTAATCAGCATGACTCGGTTGTTTGGGCACTCCCTTGAGATATGTCCACGTCCCCTGCACTTGAAACAAGTTATGTCACGTGATCTTTGAGGGTTAGAGGACTTACAAGGCTCTCTCTGGTCACGGGTGGGTTCAGGAGGATTCCTCTTGAACCTTGACTCGATCTCTATGCTCTTGCCTTTGTCTACAGGCTTGGGCATGTTGTTTGGTGCCCAAGGTGTCTTTGGTTTGATGCGGATGTCTTGGCTCTTACATTTGATGTGCTGCTCAGCTTGCACAGATAGGTGGAACAAGTCTTTGAAGTCATTGTAGATTTGCCTCTCCACCTTGCGGCTGATCCTTTCTTGGAGTCCATCCAAGAACTGTGCCATCAATGCTTCTTCATCATCATTGAGCTCCAATCTGTTCCTTAGCTTCTCGAACTCTTCATAGTACTCCTCTACTGATCTGGTACCCTGCTTAAGAGTACGAAAACGACGTTGCAAATCTCTATGAAAGTAAGGTGGAACAAACCTTTGTCGCATGAGGTCTTTCATGTCGACCCATGAGTCTACGGGTCTCATTCTCTTCCTCCTTCTGTCAGATACCTCACGATCCCACCAGATGAGGGCATTGTTCGTGAGTTGTGCTACTGCCATTGAGACTCTCCTAGGTCCAGGTTGGTTGTAGTGATCAAAGATATGATCCATTCTCCTCTCCCAATCTAGGTAAGCCTCGGGGTCTACTTTTCCTGCAAAAGTTGGAGGAGTTAGTTTAACATCAAGATGAATTACCCGGTTGTAGGTGCGTTCATCTCCATCCTCATGATGTCTAGGAGGCATTCTTGGTCTCTGGTGAAGACCATATGGCTCAAAGCCATCATCTTCTGCCTCTGGTTGCCATGGAGGTCCTCTCGGCCTATGGTGATAGTTATGAGGTTGTGTGTCCTCATCTCCATCTGGCTGGGGTTCCTCCTGTTCGTGCCGTGTCCTAAGGTCCTCAGGACCCTCAGGACGGTCTTGCTCAGCTCTCACGTGCCTTATGGCCTGGAATCTCACCGGTCTTTCCACGCGCTCCAACCTCTCGCCTATGGATGCGAGTTGTGTTTGGAGTGTGGTGAACATGGCCATCATGGCTTCGGTTGCTTCTCTATTTTCTTCTCCCATGGTCAACAAAGAAAGAAGACAAGTTAGGATGCTCCTAAATTGTTAGGAGGGTATTCTTTTTATAAGGGGTTCGAAAAAATGCAAAAAGGAAAAATCCTAAGGAAAGGAAATTCGAATAAAAGGAAAAGGAAACTTCCTAGACAACTTGTGCTAGCTGTCCAATTCGAAATCTTTTGGGTATTTTCCTATTTTCTTTTCTTTTCTTTTTGTTTTCTTTTTAATTTAACTTAAAATTAATGGAAATATGAATTAAACAAAAAGGAAAACGTGAATGGCAATGCAAAAGTGAATCTAAACCCTAGTGATACACGTAGAAGGCTAGATGCACTCGGTTTGGAGTTTGAGGTTATTTTTTATTATTTTTCTTGAATGCGACTTAAACTAATGCAAGAACTAAAAACAAAACAAGCAAAAGGATAGAAACAACCTGGTTTAGGAGCTTTAAGCTCTGATACCAAAATGATACAAGCCTTAATTCAAGGATGTATGCGCGTGGGCTGTTTGGAGAAGTTTAGGTGAGAAACTCGACCTTAGACTTCTTGGATAGGGGTTTTTGGGTTGGTATTCGATGGAAAGGTGAAGTGAACCACACGAGGGGTGATGAACCTCGTGATAAATCACAAACTTAGAGCTAGGAGGGCTGGTCTCAACTAGATTCTAAGCGCACAAGATTCTTGAGAGAAAACTTGTTGGGGAAAAAGTTCTATCTTTATTAATATCAAAAGGTTGTCGAACTACAATGCTGGAAGGAGCCTTATTAATATGCTCGACAGCTTGACCTTCTAGGGTCGACTCAAATAAGAAAAGGAAAACTTACAAAAGTGCACAAAAGGAAAAGATACAAAAGTGTATAATCGAAAAAGGACCTATTCCTAAAATGTCTTTGACTCAATAAAAGTAAATATTCTAGATCCTACCCTGCAAAACCGAAAGAGGCATATATTCGAATTGAAACTTACCTTAACTTACCTCATGGCCAAGAAATGGAAGGTGGCCGTCCTTGTGGCTGCACGCGCTTTGCTCCTAGTCTTCGACTTGGAGTAGGGTTACGAATCTTTGGGCCCTGACCTCTCTTGCCACTAAAGCCCAAGTCTCTAATGTTCCTTGTGTTGTTGAGAAGCCTTTGGACTCTACTTTGCTCTTCGGGCCCATTGTCCTTAGCTGATCTTCCTCTAGGAGCTTGTCGACCCATAAGCTGAATTTGTGGAAGAGTGCCCTTGATCTGCTTCTTGTCATTGCTCCTTGAGGTACCACTGGTGTAGATACTTCTTCTAGGTGCATTTCCTGGAGCTGGTAGCTCATTTGGTCTGAGTCCTCTTGTGTGGAAGTGGAAATGCGCGTGTACTCGGCTGGATCAGCTGTACCGGCTGGATTGTGCGTGGTGCTGGCCGGAATTCCTTCAGGACCGGCCAAGTTGATCCCAGAGTCGGCGGCATCACCAGAGGTACCGGCGGTGTCATCCACGTCCCCACCAAGTGTGCCGGAAGCTTGGGCCTCTCCGCCGGAGATGCTGACCGGTCTGGTCCTATAGGTCGAGGGTCCGGCGGTACTGCCTGGTCCGGCAGACATGCCAGATGGTCCTGCTGTCTCGGGCAAGCTTCCTGGTCGGCCAGTCTGGTCTCCTGGCTGGATGTACGACCTGATGTCCTCATCAAAGATGTTCTCCCTTTGGATGGTCTCTGAAGGATCCACCATTGCACTGAGAATGCGTCTAGTGACCAGCACTTCCCCCACATCAGGGTACTCAAGGTCACCATATTCTTCTTCTGGTTCATAGTCCTCTTCATCTTGGGACTCATATTCTCCAGCCTCCGTAATCAGCATGACCCGGTTGTTTGGGCACTCCCTTGAGATGTGTCCACGACCCCTAATCTTAAAACAAGTGATGACACGTGATCTTTGAGGGTTAGAAGACTTACTAGGCTCTCTCTGGTCACGGGTGGGTTCAGGAGGCTTGCTCTTGAACCTTGACTCAATCTCTATGCTCTTGCCTTTGTCTACGAGCTTGGGCATGTTGCTTGGTGCCCAAGGTGTCTTAGGCTTGCTGCGGATTTCTCGGCTCTTACGTTTGATGTGCTGCTCAGCCTGGACGGATAGGTGGAACAAGTCTTTGAAGTCATTGTAGATTTGCCTTTCCACCTTGTGGCTGATTCTTTCTTGGAATACATCCAAGAATTGTGCCATCAATGCTTCTTCATCATCATTGAGCTCCAATCTGTTCCTTAGCTTTTCGAACTCTTTGTAGTACTCCTCTACTGATCTAGTACCCTGCTTAAGAGTACTAAAACGACGTTGCAAGTCTCTATGAAAGTAAGGTGGAACAATCCTTTGCCGCATGAGGTCTTTCATGTCGACCCATGAGTCTATGGGCCTCATTCTCTTCCTCCTTCTCTCAGATACCTCACGATCCCTCCAGAGGAGGGCATTGTCCGTGAGTTGTGCTACTGCCATTGAGACTCTCCTAGGCCCTGGTTGGTTGTAATGATCAAAGATATGATCCATTCTTCTTTCCCAATCTAGGTAAGCCTCGGGGTCTACTTTTCCTGCAAAACTAGGAGGAGTTAGCTTAACATCAGGATGAGTTACCCGGTTGTAGGTGTGTTCATCTCCATCCTAATGATGTCTAGTACGCATCCTTGGTCTCTTGTGAAGACCATATGGCTCGAAGCCATCATCTTCTGCCCCTGGTTGCCGTGGAGGTCCTCTCGGCCTATGGTGATAGTTATGAGGTTGTGTGTCCTCATCTCCATCTGGCTGGGGTTCCTCTTGTTCGTGCTGTGTCCTAAGGTGCTCAGGACCCTCAGGAGGGTCTTTCTCAGCTCTCACGTGCCTTATGGCCTGGAATCTCACAGGCCTCTTCACGCGCTCCAATCTCTCGCCTATGGATGCGAGTTGTGTTTGGAGTGTGGTGAACATGGCCATCATGGCCTCGGCTGCATCTCTATTTTCTTCTCCCATTGCGTACTACAAGGAAGAAAACAAGTTATGCTACTCCTAAATTGTTAGGAGGGTTCTCTTTTTTATAAGGGATTCGAAAAAATGCAAAAAGGAAAATTCTAAGGAATGGAAAATTCGAATAAAAGGAAAAAGGAAACTTTCTTGACAACTATTGCTAGCTGTCCAATTCGAAATCTTTTGGTATTTTTCCTATTTTCTTTTCTTTTCTTTTTTTTTTCTTTTTAATTTAACTTAAAAATAATTGAGATATGAATTAAACAAAAAGGAAAACGTGAATGGCAATGCAAAAGTGAATCTAAACCCTAGTAATACACATAGAAGGCTAGATGCACTCGGTTTGGAGTTTGATGTTATTTTTTTATTTTTCTTGAATGCGACTTAAACTAATGCAAGAACTAAAAACAAAACAAGGTAAAGGATAGAAACAACCTGGTTTAGGAGCTTTAAGCTCTGATACCAAAATGATACAAGCCTTGATTCAAGGATGTATGCGCGTGGGCTGTTTGGAAAAATTTAGGTGAGAAACTCGACCTTAGACTTCTTGGATAGGGGTTTTTGGGTTGGTATTCGATGGAAAGGTGAAGTGAACCACACGAGGGGTGATGAACCTCGTGATAAATCACAAACTTAGAGCTAGGAGGGCTGGTCTCAACTAGATTCTAAGCGCACAAGATTCTTGAGAGAAAACTTGTTGGGGAAAAAGTTCTATCTTTATTAATATCAAAAAGGTTGTCGAACTACAATGCTGGAAGGAGCCTTATTAATATGCTCGACAGCTTGACCTTCTAGGGTCGACTCAAATAAGAAAAAGGAAAACTTACAAAAGTGCACAAAAGGAAAAGATACAAAAGTGTATAATCGAAAAAGGACCTATTCCTAAAATGTCTTTGACTCAATAGAAGTAAATATTCTAGATCCTACCCTGCAAAACCGAAAGAGGCATATATTCGAATTGAAACTTACCTTAACTTACCTCATGGCCAAGAAATGGAAGGTGGCCGTCCTTGTGGCTGCACGCGCTTTGCTCCTAGTCTTCAACTTGGAGTAGGGTTACGAATCTTTGGGCCCTGACCTTTCTTGCCACTATAGCCCAAGTCTCTGATGTCCCTTGTGTTGTTGAGAAGCCATTGGACTCTTCCTTGCACTTTTGGCCCATTGTCCTTAGTCGATCTTCCTCTAGGAGCTTGTCGACCCATAAGCTGAATTTATGGAAGAGTGCCCTTGATCTGCTTCTTGTCATTGCTCCTTGAGGCACCACTGGTGTAGAGACTTCCTCTAGTTGCATGTCCTGGAGCTGGTAGCTCATTTGGTCCGAGTCTTCTTGTGTAGAAGTGGAAATGCGCGTATACTCGGCTGGATCGGCTATACCGGCTGGATTGTGCGAGGTACTGGCCGGAATGCCTTCAGGGCCGGCCAAGTTGATCCCAGAGTTAGTGGTATCACCAGAGGGGCCGGGGGTGTCAGCCACGTTGCCACCAAGTGTGCCGGAAGCTTGGGCCTCTCCGCCGGCAATGCTGGTTGCTCTGGTCCTTGTGGTTGAGGGTCCGGCGGTACTGCTTGGGCCGGCAGGCATGCCAGATGGTCCAGCTGTCTCGGGCAAGCTTCCTGGTCGGCCAGTCTGGTCTCCTGGCTGGATGTACGACCTGATGTCCTCATCACGGAGGTTTGGGCCTCTCCGCCGGCAATGCTGATCGGTCCGGTCCTGTTGGTCGAGGGTCCGGCGGTACCGCTTGGGCTGGCAGACATGCCAAATGGCCCGGCTGTCTCGGGCAAGCTCCCTGGTTGGCCAGTCTGGTCTCCTGGCCGGCCATACGACCTGATGTCCCCATCCACCCCTCCCTCTTCAGTAGATTTTGACCTCAAAACTTGTTCATCTGCATGGAAAGGGGCTAAGCCAGTTACGTTGAACATGTTGGACACATTAAACTCACCTGGGAGCTCGATCCGGTAGGCGTTGTTGTTGATCCTCTCCAGCACTCTGAATGGACCATATCCTCTTGGTGCTAGCTTGGAACTCCTTAGGTTGGGGAACCTCTCCTGCCGTAGGTGTAGCCACACCCAATCGTCTGGTTGAAAGATCACCTCCTTTCTTCCCTTGTTAGCATGAGTCATGTACTGCCCGGTCCTCTTCTCCAAGTTCTCTGCTAGCTTCTGGTGTAACTTCCTTATGAACTCTGCCTTGGATGCTCCATTGAGGTTGGTCATTTCTTCTGGTGGCAGTGGCGTTTGCTCCAATGGGGTGAGAGGGTTGAAGCCATATACTACTTCAAATGGTGTTTTCTTGGTTGCTGAGTGCACGGCTCGGTTGTAAGTGAAATCTATGAATGGTAGGCACTCCACCCAAGTCCTGAGGTTCTTCCCTAGTGTAGTCCTGAGAAGAGTTGATAGTGTCAGGTTGACAACTTCAGTTTGGCCATCGGTTTGAGGATGGCAGGTGGTAGAGAAGAGAAGCTTTGTGCCTAGCTTCCTCCAAAGGGTCCTCCAAAAATGGCTGAGGAACTTTGTGTCCCTGTCTGACACGATGGTCTTTGGCACTCCATAAAGCCGTACTATCTCCCTGAAAAACAGCTTGGCTGTTTGTGTGGCATCATTGACCAATACACACGGAATGAAGTGTGCTATCTTGGAGAATCTGTCCACCACTACAAAGATTGCATCCTTGTGGTTGATCTTGGGCAGACCTAGAACGAAGTCCATTGAGATGTCCACCCATGGATGTGTAGGTATGGGCAGTGGGAGATATAACCCGTGAGGGTGCACTCGGGACTTCACCTTTTTGCAAGTGATGCACCTTGTACAATGGGCTTCTACTGACCTTTTGATGTGTGGCCAGTAGAAGTGCTCCTTGACCACTGCTAGGGTCTTGTCAACGCCAAAGTGGCCCATGAGTCCTCCTCCATGAGCTTCTCGGATGATAAGCTCCCTTAATGATCCTTGTGGTATGCACAGCGTTCTCTCTCGGAACAAGAATCCCTCATGGATGTAAAACTTCCCATGATTCCCTGTGCCACACTCCTTGTAGCTCTCAGCAAGGTCAGGATCATCCTTGTATAGGTCCTTGATGTGCTCGAATCCTAGGACCTTTGCCTCCATGGTGGATATCAAGGCGAACATCTTTGATAGTGCATCGGCTACCACATTGTCTTTGCCCTTCTTGTACTTGATGACGTACGGGAAGGTCTCTATGAACTCCATCCACCTGGCATGTCTCCTCTTGAGATTGGTTTGCCCTCTGAGGTGTTTGAGAGTCTCATGATCAGTGTGGATCACAAACTCCTTGGACAGCAAGTAATGCTGCCAAGTCTCCAATGCTCAGACAAGGACATAAAGCTCCTTGTCGTAAGTGGGGTAGTTCAGTGAGGCACCACCTAGCTTCTCTCTGAAGTATGCCACTGGCCTCCCTCCTTGGGTTAGCACTGATCCTATGCCTATTCCAGAGGCATCACACTCCACTTCAAACCTCTTGTTGAAGTCGGGTAGGACTAGAATTGGTGCATGTGTAAGGCTGTCCTTCAAGGCCTGGAATGCCTTCTCCTGAGCTTCTCCCCAACTGAATCCCACGTTCTTCTTCACTACTGCCGTCAATGGTGATGCAATACTGCTGAAGTTGGGCACGAATCTCCTGTAGAAGCTGGCCAGTCCGTTGAAGCTCCTCACTTGGCTGATGTTGCTCGGTGTTGGCCATTCTTGTATGGCTCGAATCTTCTCTTCATCAACCTGTAGGCCCTGTGAACTTACAACAAAGCCTAAAAAGACAAGTTTATCAGTACAAAAATGCAATTCTTGAGATTGGCATAAAGCTCTTCTTGTCGATGGGTTTTAAGCACCAACTCAAGATGTGTGAGGTGATCCCTTAAGCACTTACTATAAACTAATATGTCATCAAAATAAACTACAATGCACTTACCGATGTACGCCCTAAGAACTTGGTTCATAAGGCGCATGAAGGTGCTTGGGGCATTAGTCAAGGCGAATGGCATGACTGTCCACTCGTAGAGCCCTTGCTTTGTCTTGAAAGCAGTCTTCCATTCATCACCTTCCTTCATCATGTCCTGGTGGTATCCACTCTTGAGGTCTATCTTGGAGAAGACCGTGGCTCCACTCAGCTCATCTAGCATGTCATCCAGCCGTGGTATCGCATGCCGGTACTTAACTGTGATGTTGTTGATTGCTCGGCAGTCCACGCACATTCGCCAAGTCCCATCCTTCTTGGGCACTAGTAGCACTGGTACGGCACATGGACTGAGGCTCTCTCGAACATAGCCTTTCTTCAGGAGTTCCTTGACTTGCTTCTCAAGCTCCTGGGACTCCTCTGGACTCATCCGTTAGGCTGGCCGGTTGGGCAGGGCTGCTCCGGGCACGAGGTCAATCTGGTGCTCTATGCCTCGTAGGGGAGGTAAGCCTGCTGGTATCTCTTCCGGGAACACATCCTGGAACTTTTTGAGGAGAGCTGCTACTTCAGGAGGTAGCTCTACCTGTTCTTTCTCTACATTCAACACTTCTTTGAAAACCATTAGTAGCATTAGATCCTTCGAGGCTAAAGCTCTCCGGACATGACTTGGTTGAATAAGAAAATTAGATTTAATGAGCTTCTTTTCCTTACTCATTTGCTGTTGAAGCTCATGTACCTGGGCAGGTGTGAGAGGAGCTAGGCTGACCTTTCTCTTGTCATGCACGAAAGTGTAGAAATTGGTTCGGCCATCATGCCTGGTCTCCTTGTCAAACTGCCATGGCCTTCCAAGCAGAAGATGGCCAGCTTGCATGGGCACCACGTCGCACACGACTTCGTCTTGGTACTTGCCCACACTGAATGGCACAGTGACTTTCTCATGGATCTTGAGCTCCACTTTGTCATCAAGCCATCTCAGTCTATGTGGTCGAGGGTGCCTTGTCTTCTCTAGACCTAGCTTATCAACCATGTATGCACTAGCAACGTTAGTGCAAGAACCACCATCTATGATGAGGTTACATACCTTGCCCTTGATGGTGCAACGGCTGTGGAAGATGTTCTCCCTCTGGATGGTCTCTGAGGGATCCACCATTGCAATGAAAATGCGTCTAGTGACCAGCACTTCCCCCACATCAGGGTACTCAATCTCACCGTATTCTCCTTCTGGTTCATAGTCCTCTTCATCTTGAGATTCATACTCTCCAGCTTCCGTAATCATCATGACCCGGTTGGTTGGGCACTCCCTTGAGATGTGTCCACGACCCCTACACTTGAAATAAGTGATGTCACGTGATCTTTGAGGGTTAGAGGACTTACTAGGCTCTCTCTGGTTACGGGTTGGCTCAGGAGGCTTGCTCTTGAACCTTGACTCGATCTCTATGCTTTTGCCTTTGTCTACAGGCTTGGGAATGTTGCTTGGTGCCCAAGGTGTCTTAGGCTTGCTGCGGATGTTTGGCTCTTACGTTTGATGTGCTGCTCAGCCTGGACAGATAGGTGGAACAAGTCCTTGAAGTTATTGTAGATTTGCCTTTCCACCTTGCGGCTGATTCTTTCTTGGAGTCCATCCATGAATTGTGCCATCAAAGCTTCCTCATCGTCATTGAGTTCCAGCCTGTTCCTTAATCTCTCAAACTCTTCATAGTACTTCTCTACTGATCTGGTATCCTGCATAAGAGTACGAAAACGTCGTTGCAAATCTTTATGAAAATAAGGTGGAACAAACCTTTGTCTCATGAGGTCTTTCATGTAGACCCATGAGTCTACGGGCCTCAATCTTTTCCTCCTTCGGTCAGACACCTCACGATCCCACCGGATGAGGGCATTGTCTGTGAGTTATGCTACTGCCATGAGACTCTCCTAGGGCCTGGTTGGTTGTAGTGATCGAAGATGTGGTCCATCCTCCTCTCCCAATCAAGATAGGCTTCGGGGTCTACTTTTCCTGCAAAACTAGGAGGTGTTAGCTTGACATCAGGATGAATTACCCAGTTGTAGGCGTGCTCATCTCCATCCTCATGATGTCTAGGAGGCATCCTTGGTCTCTGGGGAAGACTATATGGCTTGAAGCCATCATCTTCTGCCTCTGGTTGCCGTGGAGGTCCTCTCGGCCTAGGGTGATAGTTATGAGGTTGTGCGTCCCCATCTCCATCTGGCTGGGGCTCCTCCTGTTCGTGTCGTGTCCTAAGGTGCTCAGGACCCTCAGCACGGTCTTGCTCAGCTCTCACGTGCCTTATGGCCTGGAATATCACAGGTCTCTCCACGCGCTCCAACCTCTCGCCTATTGATGCGAGTTGCGTTTGGAGGGTGGTGAACATGGGCATCATGGCTTCGGCTGCTTCTCTATTCTCTTCTGCCATTGCGTACTACAAAGAAAGAAGACAAGTTATGATGATCCTAAATTGATTAGGAGGGTTTTCTTTTATAGGGGGTTCGAAAAAATGCAAAAAGGAAAATCTGAGAAATGGAAAATTCGAAAATATGGAGATTTGAAAAAAAAAATGGAAACTTTATTGACAACTATTGCTAGCTGTCCAATTCAAATTCTTTTGGTATTTTTCCTATTTTCTTTTTCTTTTCTTTTAATTTAACTTAAAAATAATAGAAATATGATTCTAACAAAAAGGAAAGTCGAAAATTTTAATGCAAGAATGATTCGAGAACCTAGTGATGCACGTAGGAACTAGATGCACTCGGTTTGAACTTAGATGTTATTTTTTGTTTCTTGAATGAAACTTAAACTAATGAAAGAATTAGAAACAAAACAAGTTAAAGGATAGAAACAACCTGGTTTAGGAGCTTTAAGCTCTGATACCAAAATGATACAAGCCTCGATTCAAGGCTTATATGCGCGTGGGCTGTGTGGAGAAGGTTAGGTCAGAAACTCGACCTTAAACTTCTTGGATATGGGTTTTTGGATTGGTATTGGGTGGAAGGGTGAGGTGAACCACACGAGGGGTGATGAACCTCGTGATAAATCACAAACTTAGAGCTAGGAGGGCTGGTCTCAACTAGGTTCTAAGCGCACAAGATTCTTAGAGAGAAAGCTTGTTGGAAGAAAGTTCTACTTTATTAATATCAAAAAAATTGTCGAACTACAATGCTGGAAGGAGCCTTATTAATATGCTCGATAGCTTGACCTTCTAGGGTTGACTCAAAGAAAGAAAAGGAAAGTTTACAAAAGTGCACAAATGGAAAATGTACAAAAGTGCATAACCGAAAAAGGACCTATTCCTAAAATATCTTTGACTCAAAAATATAAACAATCTAGATCCTACCCTGCAAAACAGAAAGAGGCATATATTCGAATGAAACTTACCTTGCTTACCTCACGGCCAAGAAATGGAAGGTGGCCAACCTTGTGGCATGCACGCGCCTTGCTCGTAGTCTTCTACTTGGAGTAGGGTTAGGAATCTTTGGGCCCTGACCTCTCTTGCCACTAAAGCCCAAATCTCTGAAGTCCCTTGCATTGTTGAGAAGCCTTTGGACTCTTCTTTGCACTTCTGGCCCACTGTCCTCAGTCGATCTTCCTCTAGGAGCTTGTCGACCCATAAGCTGAACTTGTGGAAGAGTGCTCTTGATCTGCTCCTTGTCATTGCTACTGGTGGCACCACTGGTGTAGAGACTTCCTCTAGATGCATGTCCTGAAGCTGGTAGCTTATCTGGTCCGAGTCTCCTAGTGTAGATGCTGAAATGCCCGTGTACTCGGCTGGATCGGCTGTACCAGCTAGACTGTGCGAGGTGCTGGCCGGAATGCCTTCTGGACCGGCCAAATTGATCCCGGAGTCGGCGGCGTCACCAATGGTACTGGCGGTGTCATTCACGTCGCCACTAGTTGTGCCGGAGGTTTGGGCCTCTCCGCCGGCAATGCTGATCGGTCTGGTCCTGTTGGTCGAGGGTCCGGCGGTACCGCTTGGGCCGGCAGACGTGCCAAATGGCCTGGCTGTCTGGGGCAAGCTCCCTGGTCAACCAATCTGGTCTCCTGGCCGCCATACGACTTGATGTCCCCATCACTCCTGGTCACTAGGAGTTATCCTATGTCAGGGTACTCTACATCATCCTCCAAGCCATTTGGCGCCTCATCTTGCTCGTCTTGTGATTCATAATCACCGCTTGCAGTGATGATCATTGCTCGTTTATTTAGACAGTCTCTTGCCATATGTCCTCGGCTCTAGCACTTAAAACAAGTAATATCACATGTCTTAGCTTGGTTAAAATTAGGATACTTACCTTTTTCTGACCGCAATGTCTTAGTTGGCTCAGCATTCTTTCTCTTGAACCTAGACTCCACTTCTATTGTTTTGCCTTTGTCTAAAGGCCGGTTGTTGCTCATGGGCCATTGTTGATTGCCTTTTGGCCAGATTTTCATGGCTATCTTGCATTTGATTTCTTTCTATACTTTTACTTCCAAGTGCAACAACTCATGTAATTGTTGTACCTAGTTCGTTCCACCTTTCGAGCAATGCGTTCTTGAAGACCATCTATGAATTGTGCTATTAGAGCTTCTTCGGACTCCTCTATCTCAAAGGAGTTCATGAGCTTCTAAAACTCCTCGAAGTACTCATCTACACTCTGAGATCCCTGCACCAAGTTCCTAAAACGTTTTTGTAAGTCCCTATGATAATGTTCAGGAACATACCTTGATCTAAGAAGGCACTTCATGTCGGCCCAATTGGTTACGGTGCCATACCTTTGCCTTCTCCTTTTGTATACTGTTATACCACCAAGATAGTGCATTCTCAATGAGATTGTGATGTGGTCATCGGCCCAACCCCCGTCCAAGTTGCCGGCCCAGCCGGCCCAAGTAACACAAAGGCGTTCAAATATGCGCAAAATGTTACATGGGTGTATCTTCATGAATTAAAGCCTAACCAATACGCTTACAGCCAAGAACAAACATGGCCAGTAATCCTGACTCAGAGAGGACACGCGGTGACATTGAGCTCACCCAAAACTAGGCCAGATCAAGTCATGCACCATTCATCAAATTGGAGTTGCCGAAACTTACCATATTTGGAATTTTCCTTATATGAAAGTCTCCAAATATTTCTTTGGAGACCAGGAGTCTTTTGGGTACTTCTAGGAGCTGTCTTAAGCATTTCTAGAAGCCCAAACACGCTTTGAACCAGGTGGGTCCATATGTGCCTTCAAATGAACAGATTGGAGCCGTTTATGGCAAGTGAGATGACCAACTGGTTTAATCACTTGCAAACCAAAACATGGCATCCAGGAGAGATTATTAAAGCCCCAAGGAAGTCAAAAATCAAACTACCATGCAGCAGTCACCACAGGATCAGGAAAATCTCTTTTCTCCAAGACTTGCCATATATGGACCGATGTGCACTTAATGTGTTGAGATTGCAACATCTCTATTACTTGCAACTTGGGCACTTATTGAAGACTTTACAAAGCATCCATGATTTACCTAGACACCTCACATTTGCCCCTAAACTCTCAAGATAAAAACATTTACACTTTCCTTGTTGGCCAAACTAGACGTTAATGGCCAACAACCATATATTTTAAATGTATGATTTCCTTTTCTCTTTTTAGACCTTATGACCATTGCTATGAGCATTATATAAGCTCAGCAAAACCTCAGTGTAAAGACAAACCACCATTGAAATAAAAAGTTGAATACAAAGTATTTTCTTCAAAGCTTTGTCTTTGAATCTTGTTATTGTTCTTTAGAAACTATGTGTGTGATTCACTTCCTTTCTATTGAGGCCACAACCAGGTTAGTTTGAGAGATTCAAACTCCCTTACTTAACCTTTGATCGTGTGATTCAATCCCCCTCCTTTTAGTTCTCTTTCCCGCTTAAGCCAAGAGAGATTCTCAGCCTTCCGAATCACGGCCATACCGCTTGTAAGATTGATACTGAATATTTCATCAGTTAGGCTGCTAGGGCCACCTTCTTGTGGTCACTGTAGTTATAGCACTCGATGATGTACTCCAGGCACCTTTCCTAATCCATTTAAGCCTCTGGGTCCGATGTTACTGCAAAAGTAGGGGATGTTAGTTTAACCTCCAAGTTGCCTTCTCGAGGTTCATGGTCTCTAATCCGAGGTCTTCTAATTGGCTCAAGCCTCCTATGGTACTGAGGCTACTGGGGTGCTATGTGCTCTTGATAGAAGTCTCCTTCTTCAAAAGGAAGACCCTCATCTTCACCTACTAGCTGGTAGTCTTCTCAGCCTTGTCTCTCGGGTACGCGCATGTAAGGATGTTCTAGCCGTACAAGTCGATCTCCAAAGCTCCTCATATCCTCCCTCATGGCAGTGAACATCTGGAGCATGGAATCTCGTGGAACTTGGGCCCTTCACCCGTAGCTCTTGCTACAAAAAACAAAAGAATACTACCTTCCTCGGAAAATAGTTATCAAGGAGATAAAAAAAATAATGCAAAAGGTGAATGGAAGACTACGAATTTATTTTTGGGTTTTTATGTTAATTTTTAAGGAATATAAATATTAAAAAAAAAGAATGGATATCTACTTGAATATTAGATTTGGTCAACAAGGTTTATAGGATAAAAAGAAAATTTTCTCCTTTGAAATCTTTCCTTTTCTTTGGATCACATATATACCCTATTTCCTCCTTCCTTCATACTTCTTTTTTTCTGTTATTTTCTATGTTTTTAATGCTAACAATGATATTAAGATGATGACTATGGATTAAGGACGAAACTACAACTAACAAGATGCAAGCTGAATTTTATTTTTTGTGATTTTCTCAAACCGTATATCTATTGAATGGAAATACTATAGTAATATCTAAAGAACCAAATGAAACAAGAAATTAAACGACTAAACCTGGCTGTAGGAGCTTTTAGCTCTGATACCAGATGATGTAAGATGCCGTATGAGGCCTTACAAAGGTCGAGAGCTGGCCGTAACGCAAGATGGTGGTCACTCTCTCTTGTTACGGCTGGGGTGGAGATAGGGGTGGAGATCTAACAAGCTGGAGGTCTCTCTATATCATGGGATCAAGGCAGGGTGATGTAAGATTGAGTATCAATCTCACAAGCGGTATGATCGTGGCTCGCAAGGCCGAGAATCTCTCTTGGCTTCAGCAGGAAAGGGAACTAAAAGGAGGGGGTTTTGATCGAATCAAACGATCAAAGGTGAACCAATAGAGTTTGAATCTCTCAAACTAACCTGGACGTGGCTTCAATAGAAAGGAAGTGAATCACACACTTAGTTTCTAAAGAACAAGAACAAGATTCAAAGACAAGACTCTGAAGAAAATACTTTGTATTCAACTTTTTTATTTCAATGGTGGTCTGTTTACAATGAAGTCCTTTTGAGCTTATATAGTGCTCATAGCCATGGTCCTGATGTCTAAAAAGAGAAACATAAATCATACATTTAAAATATATGGTTGTTGGCCATTAATGTCTAGTTTGGCCAACATGGAAAGTGTAGATGCTTGTACCTTGAGAGCTTACGGGGTGGATTTATGGTGTCTAGGTACATCCTGGATGCTTTGGAAAGTATTAAATATGTGCCAAAGTTGCAAGGAATAGATATGTTGCAATCTTAACACATTAACTGCACTTTGGTCCATATATGAAAAATCTTGGAATAGAGGAATCTGCCTGATACTATGGTGGCTGGTGCATGGTAGGTTGATTTTGGGCTTCCTTAGGGCCTTAATAATCTCTACTGGACGCCATGCTTTCTTTTTGAAGTGATTAAACCGGTTGGTCATCTCACTTGCCATAAATGACTCCAATCGGTTCACTTGAAGGCACGGATGGACCCGCCTGGTACAAGGTGTTTTTGGGCTTCTAGAAGTTCTTAAGGGACATCCTATAATTACCAAAAGGTCTCCTGGTCGCCAAAGAAACGTTTGGATATTTTCATATAAGGAAACTTCCAAATATGGTAAGTTCCAGCAACACCAACTTGATAAATGGTACATGACTTGATCTGGCCTGGTTTGGGGTGAGCTCCTTGTCGCCGAGTGTCCTCTGTGAGTCAGGATTATATGACAGGTTTGGTCTTGGCTGGCCGCTTCTTGGTTATGTTTGAAATCATGAAGATAAACCCATTTATCATTTTGCGTGTTTTTGGCCGCCTTTGTGTTCCTTGGACCGGCCGGGCCGGCCAGTTGGCCGGGGGTTGGGACGATGACCTCATCACAGGAGCAGTGATGGGGAAGGTAAGGTGCACCACAAAGAGGGTGGAAACTCTTTGATATAGCATGAGGAGTTCAAGCAAGGAGGTGGCGGCTCTCTCTTGATTAAACTCGTAAAGGGGTTTCTTTCTCTTTGAAGATAATTCGGTCTTTATTAATATAAAAAGGTTGAAATATTACAAGACTGCAGTGGAGCCTTATATAAGGGTTCTTAGGCTTTAGCTAATGGCCAAATCAAATGAAAGAAATGCAACAATGAAATTATAAACAAAAGGAAATCACAACAACACATAGAAATAAAAAGTTCATAAACTAATAAAAAGGAAAGTTGCAAGTTCCCTATGGGGTGAGGCGCATAAGTTTGAATTGACAACATCTTGGGACATTTTAGGACGATTTTTTCCTGAAAGAATGTAAAAAAATGGACCATACCTTACCCTTACTTGCAAATGGCTGCGTAGGAGCAGTAAGTGTTGATTCCGTGTGTGTTTGGGGCATGGAGTGTCTTGGGTCATGGCCTTGGGCATTAGAGTCTTCTAAATCTTCACTTGATGCTTGAGGGTCTTGTTCTTGAAGCTCTCAGTTGTCTTTCTCCATCTTGAAGCTCTTGGTCTGTGGGCGGTGTTCCGGCCTTTTCTTGTCTTTGGTGGGCACCTCGGGTCCTTGTGCGCTCTAATCCTGTAAAACAAGTTATAGCAGTTGATTTGCAACTAAAGGCAGAAGATATAGCTGGAATTATAAGGTCATGGCCTTTGCCAATGGTCATTTGGACGAAGGTTTGGGCAAGATCTTCTGTTGGTTGATGTATCATGGCCGGTGGGCCATCTACGACGGTGGTACTGGTTCCGGAAAAGGCCCAGCAGGTCTCTTGCCATGTCATTACCTTATGGTCATGGGATTTGAGGTAGTTCTCCACGGCGAGGTTGAACCTCCTCCTCAGTTGTTTGCTCCTGGACCGTGTCGCAGGCTCCTCTCGTACTGCGAGCCATGGCTCCAGCCCGTTATTGGTACCATGATCCTCATCATGTTGTTGGTCGACTAATTTATCTTGGTTTGATCTGTCCTAACATCTTGTATGCAGTACATGTTCTAACTCAAATAAATACCCAAATATAATCTGGGCCATGGGATATTTTATCGTGCCAATGCTCCTTTAACACTTATGGCTTGGTGCAACTCGGATTGGGCAGGTTGCCCACTTACACGATGATCACTCAAATGATGGTTTATTCAACTTGACGGTTCCCCAATTCATGGAAGTTTCAAAAACAGAATGTTGTCTCATGCTCTTCGGCTGAAGCTGAATACCGCTCTATGGAGCTTACAGTTCGTGAATTATTATGGTTCAAGGCGCTTTTGTTATCACTTGGTATTAATCATATGCACTGATGTAAGATTGAATCTCAATCTCAGAAGCGGTACGGCCATGACTCGCAAGGCTGAGAATCTCTTGGCTTAGGTGGGCAAAGGAAGTAAAAAGAGGGGGTTTTGATCAAATCACACGATCAAATGATGAACCAAGGTGATGAGGACACCAGATCGAGTGGTCGGCCAGATCGCGTAGATGGGCGACCAGAACGCCTGCCCGAGACAGCTGGCCCGATAGGCGACATGGCTGGGCCAAGCATTGCCACCGGACCGACCAACACCGCCGGCCCGATTGACAAAATGGTTGGCCCAATAGGCGAGGCGCCCAACACCGCTGGCTCAGCTGGCAACATGGCCGGCTCGATTAACATTCTGGCCAGCTCAGATAACAACTCGGCCAGCTCGACCTGCGGCACAACCGGTTCACGTGGCAACACCGCCAGCTCGAGCACCACCCTAAAAGACTCGGATCAAATCACCAGCCAGCTTCAGGGCATGGATCTAGAAGATATTTCTGCCCCAATGGTACCACCATGAGAAATCACAAGAAGCAGAACTCGAGCACTCTACCACAAGTTCAGCTTGTTCGTGGAAAGGCTTCTAGAAGGCCAAGGGAAAGCAACAATGGGTCAAGAGTGCAACAATCAATTCAAGGGCTTCATCAAGGTACTCCAGAAGCTTGGGTTCTCGTGGCAAAGGAGGTGAAGGCCCAACAATTTGTCAACCTACTCCAAGTCTAAGACTAGGAGCTAGGCGCGTGCAAGCCACAAGGTCGGCCATATTCCATTTCTTAGCTGAAAGGTAAGAAAGTAAGTTTTCATTATTATATATTGCCTTTTCTGTTTTGCAGGGTAGGATCTAGTAGTTTTCCTTTTTGTTGAGGCAAGATCAATTAAGTAGTTTGACTTTTTCGGTAGTTTCCATTTTGTAATTTTCCTTTATGCACTTTTGTAAGTTTTCTATTTTTTTTCTTTGAGTCGACCCTAGAAGGTCAAGCTGTCGAGCATATTGATAAGGCTCTTTCAGCATTTTAGTTCGAAAACCTTTTCCCCATATTAATAAAGATAAGCATTTTTTTTCTAAGAGTCTTTATGAAAAGCTCTTATCGCCTAGACCTAGTTGAGGTCCATATTAATAAAGATAAGCATTTATCACGAGGCCCCTCATACCTCATGTTGTTCACCTCACTCCACCACCCAATACACATGCCAAAAGCCATTCCAACAAACCTAAGCCCGAGTTTCTTGCCTATGTTCCTTGCCTATGTTCCTTGCAACCGGTCCGAGAGTTTCACAGCCACCAATTTAGGTTTGTATCATTTTTGGTATCATAGCTTAAACTCCTAAACCCAGGTATTCTCTATCCTTTCTTCAGCTTATTCAATTTCGTGCATTAGTCTATTTTCATTCAAAAAAATATAAAAACCAAACCAAACTTGCACCTTTTTCACCTATGCGCATCGCTAGGGTTTTAGGGTCATCTTCTTGCATCTAAGTTGTGTTTCCTTTGGCTAGTTGTTGTTTCCATTATTCATTAAGTTAGAAAAAAATAAGAAAAGAAAACTACCCAAAAGAATCTAGGAAAATTGCCTAGAATCTTAGGAGATTGTAGCATTAATTCTATTTTCTTTTTCCTTTTTTGCATACTTTTCTTTTTCTTATTTGCCATTTTCTAAGTTGTTTAATCTATTATAAAAACCAACTCCTAGAGAAATTCCTGGAGCACCTCACCTCTTATTTACTCTTGTAGCACACGATGGAAGAAGGTGAAAACAAAGATGCAACCGAGGCCATGATAGCCATGTTCACCACACTTACAAACCCAACTCACATCTATTGGGGAAAGGCTTGAGCGTGTGGAACAGTCAGAAGGTTCCAAGCCATAAGGAACGTGAGGGCTGGCCATGACCATACTGAAGGCCCTGACCACCCTAGACCGCGACCAGGACAGAAGGACTCCCATCCGGATGAAGAAGAAGGCCACCAGCATCACGGCTACAACCCTAGGCCAAGAGTACCCCCACAGCAGCCAGAAGAGGAAGGAGATGGCTACCAGCAATGTGGTAATGACCAAAGACCAAGAATGCCTCCAAGGCATCAAGAAGTTGGAGAGGACTACGCATATAACCGAGTAACTCATCAGGATGTTAAGCTAACCCCCTCTTAGTTTTGGAGGAAAAATAGACCCCGAGGCCTACCTAGATTGAGAGTGAAGAATGGTTCATATCTTTGACCATTACAACCAACCAGGCCCTAGGAGAGTCTCCATGGCACTAGCTCAACTCACGGAAAATGTTGTCATATGGTGGGATCATGAGGTCTCTGACCAGAGGAGGAAGAGGCTAAGACCCGTAGACTCATGGGTCGACATGAAGGACCTGATGAGACAAAAGTTTGTTCCTCCTTATTTCCATAGAGATTTGCAACGACGTTTTCGTACTCTTAAACCAGGAAAAAGATCAGTAGAGGAGTATTTTGAGGAGTTCGAAAGACTAAAGAACAGACTGGAGCTCAATGATGATGAAGAGGCATTGATGGCTCAGTTCTTGGATGGCTTGCAAGAGAGGATCAGCCAGAAGGTAGAAAGGCAAATCAACAGAGCCTTCAATGACCTTTTTCACCTCTCTGTCCAGGCTGAACAGCTCATCAAATGCAAGAGCCAAGACCTACGCCACAGGCCTAAGGCACCTTGGGCACCAAGCCAATGGACAAAGGCAATGGCATTGAGATCGAGTCACGACTTAAGAGAATGGCTCCTGAACAAACACATGACCAGAGAGAGCCAAGTAAGTTTTTAAACCCTCAAAGATCACGTGACATCACTTGTTTCAAGTGTAGGGGCCGTGGCCACATCTCAAAAGAGTGCCCAAACAACATGTTGATCACGGAAGCTGGAGAGTACGAGTCTCCGGATGAAGAAGAGCTAAAACCAGCAGGAGACTATGGTGACATAGAATACCCAGACGTGGGAGAAGTATTGGTGCCACAGCGCATCCTAAGCCAATGGTTGACCCATCCAAGACAATTCAAAGGGAGAATATCTTCAACAACCGATGCACCATCATAGGAAAGGTATGTAACCTCATCATAGATAGTGGTTCTTGTACTAATGTGGCCAGTGCATATATGGTTGATAAGCTAGGCCTTGATAAGACTAAGCACCCCTGACCATACTGGCTGAAATGGCTAGAAGATAAAGTAGAGCTCAAGATTCATGAGAACGTGACAGTGCCATTCAATTTGGGCAGTTACCAAGACCAAGTCATTTGTGACGTGGTGCCAATGCAAGCCGGCCACCTTCTTCAAGGAAGGCCATGAAAATTTGATCGGGAGACAAGGCATGATGGCTGGACCAATTTGTACACATTTGTACACGACAAAAGAAAGGTCAGCACTCCTGCCCAGGTACATGAACTACAATTGCAAATGAGTAAGGAGAAAATTTTAATTAAATCAAACTTTCTCATCCAACCAAGTCATGTCCGAAGAACTTTGGCCTCTAAGGAATTGAGGCTTCTAATGGTCTTTAAGGAGGTTTTGAGTGAAGGAAAAGAATAGATAGAAGTATCTCCTGAAGTAGAAGCCCTACTCAACCAATTCCAGGATGTGTTTCCTGAGGAAATACCAGCAGGCCTGCCTATTTTATGCGACATTAAGCATCAAATTGATCTCGTGCCCGGAGCAGCCTTGCCCAACCGGCCAGCATACCGGATGAGTCCTGAGGAGTCAAATGAGCTTGAGTGACAAGTTAAGAAGCTCCTGGAGAAAGGGTATATACAAGAGAGTCTCAGCCCATGTGCCGTGCTAGTGCTATTGGTTCCAAAGAAGGATGGGACTTGGCGCATGTGCGTAGACTGCCGGGCCATCAACAACATCACAGTCAAGTACCGGTACCCCATACCCCGGTTGGATGACATACTGGATGAGCTGAGTGGAGCTACATTATTCTCAAAGATAGACCACAAGAGTGGTTACCACCATTTTAGAATGAAGGAAGGCGATGAATGGAAAACCGCCTTCAAGACAAAGCAAAGGCTGTAAAAATGGACAGTCATGCCCTTTGGCATGACCAATGCCCCGATCACTTTCATACGCATTATGAACCAAGTTTTTAGGGTGTACATCAGTAATTTTGTTGTTGTATATTTTGATGATATTTTAGTTTACAGTAAGTGTTACACATCTTGATATGTTTCTAAAGACCCTTCGACAAGAAGAGTTGTATGTCAATCTCAAGAAGCTCTATAAAGCGTATTTCTAAAAAAGTTTGCACAAACCGGAAAATTATATTCAACTAAACCAACTTCAATTGATATAGGATTTACGATTTAGGGTTTCGTAAATTTATGAAAAAGTCAGCAATAAAAATTTAAATTAAACCAAAGTTTTAAAAATGTCTACATAAACCAAAAATTGGATGAAACTGAAACTTAAATTTAAGGCAAACTTTTTCAGAAGTTTGAGCAAACCTAAAAACCTTCAAAGTTTTAAACCTAACCAAGTTAAACTTCCTATATATAAAGAAATTACTCTTAAAATCTTAAAATAAGTTCGTTCCAAAAAAGTGGGTAATATCCATCTTCGAAAAAGTAGTTTCAAGGTAACTATTTTATTCTTTTCTCTTTTTGCTTCCTCTTTTCTTTTTTTTTTTCTCATCTTCTTTATAATCTTTTTACTTTGTAGATCTAAAAAACCATGAGATGTCAAAAATATAAGTTTTTTTAGATTGTTTTATTTTTTTGTGGTTTTTGAGTTATATTATATGTCGTTATTAATAAATTTTTGGCTTACATATTTTATTATTTTTCTCATATTCTCCTTTTGTATATCTGAAATATGAGGTCAGTAGATATAAAAAAGTAAATTTTATTGTGTTTGCTGGTTTTTAAAATTTTAGTAGTTTTAAAATTTTTATATGGTGGTTTTAAAAATTTTATATGGTGGTTTTAAATTTTTAATGGTTGTTTTGACATTTAAAGTGGTTTTACACCTTTTTGTTATTGTTTTGGAATTTTGATAGTTTTTGAGATTTTATGGTTTTCGAATCGATGGTTTTGCAAGGTTTGACGGGCATACTTCATTATAATTTGCATACTTATTATAAATTGCAAGCTGAATTACAAACTGTAAACTTCATTATAGATTGCAAAACTCATTTGCAAATTTCTATGCAAGTTGCATACTTCATTTGCATACTTTTTTATTTCTTGTATACTTTAATGTGTTTTTGTACGTACTTAAATGAGTTTTTTTTATACCTTATTTGGCTAAAAAGATGATTCCAAAGTAAGTTTTATCTTTCTATCTTTTTCTCCGATTCTTTCTTTTCTACTCTTCTTCTTATTTATTTCTTCTCATCTTCTCTTTTTGAATTCTAAAAAAAATAAAGTCATAAGATCTGAAAAAGCAATTTTTGTTGTTCAGATGGTTTACTTTTGTGGTTTGTGCAATTTTTTTGATTTAGATGTTTTGTTTTGTGGTTTTTAAAGAACTTTAGTGGTTTTTAAAATTTTAAATGGTGAGTCACGGTGGTTTTGAAGTTTCCAATGGTTGTTCTGAGATTTACAGTGATTTTATAACTTTGGTGGTTGTTTTTCTAGCATTTGGTATTTTTTGATCTTTTCACTTGTTTTCCAATCGGCGGCTCTACGAGCTGTGAAGGGCAGAGTTCATTATAAATTGCAGAATTCATTTGCAAACTTCTTTGATTTTTTTGTAGATATCATTTCGTTTTTGTACATACTTCACCGAACTTTTGCATAACTGTCACTCTCTCTCATCACTCCATCTTGTCAAACAACTTTCAATCAGCTTTTGCAGGCTTTTAATAAACTTTAAGCTATACATCAATCTGCTTCCAATCAGCTTTCGTCAATTAATTGAGGACTTCGGTCAACTATTGCCGAATTCAAATAGTTTTTGGAGACTTCAATCAGATTTTGCTATTTTAGTAGATTTAGAGATATTTTTCGTTTATATTTCTTTTGTTTTAGTGGTTTTAAAGATTTGAGGTGGTGATTTGCAATGATATTGATATTTTCAATGGTTTTTGATATTTACGGTGGTATTAAACTTTTTTGGTGGTTGTTTTTGAGTTTATGGTAGTTTTTGAACTTTTCGATGATTTTCCAATCGTTGTTTTTGTGATTTTTGAAGGACAAACTTAATTACAAGTTAAATACTTCATTTGCAGAGTTTTTTTTTTTATTTTTTTCAGACTTCATTGCGTTTTTTTCAATCAATTTTTTCTTTGTGCAGAGTTCAATCAACTTTGGACAGAGTTCAATTATCTTTGTACATAGTTCAATTAGTTTTGTACAAACTTCAATAAGTTTCTTTGTATTTTTAGTAGTTTTGAGAATTGAAAATAAGGTGACTAGCAACATTGAATCAAAATTTAAGTCCATATGCAAAACTATCCCCTTGATGGGTTTTAAATTTTAATCCCAAATACAACTCCAACTGTATAGCAAATTGAGTAGTAATTGGGTATCGAATCCTTAGGAAAATAAGAATAACATACTAGGAATATACGAAACACTTGGATCTAGGAAAATATTAATTGGTTTTTTGATTGGTTATCTAATAATCTAATTGCAAAGAAAGTAAAGACGAGTTAACTTCGATAAGCAAGAGATATGGACAGTGGGCAAGACAATGGATTCAGGGCAATCTTCCTTTGATTAACAGTTCTACAGGTTCGATTAAATAAATCCTTAAGACTTAGAACACTATCTAGTAGACTGATCCACTTTCATGGCAACAACCCATTCAACAGCCTTTAGACTACAAGTCTTTTGCACAGCAATCTATCACCTAGTGATCATTGGGTTCGAGTCTAATCTTGTTGACCTATCGCCTTAGACATCAACTCTGGTTGGCTAAGATGCAATAAGGATGTTTAGGCCTACCTACACATTCTGTCTACGCCTTTCGGGAGTAGAACATCATCGATCTAAGGATTGATTAGCTACTAGGGGGTAGTGATTAATTGGGCTAATTGTAATCACTCTTTTTTTCTAGCTCTTCTCTTATTTTCTCCTCTACTCTTGATAATTGATCTAGGCTTGTGCCTTCTTTACTTTCTTAGAGGATTTTTTTCACTTTGAAACCTAGAGCTATCTTTTACACTTATTAACCGATTCTCATACCCCTTTTTTATGCACAACCCCCACACGCTCTCTTTCTGGGTTTCTCTCATTTTCTTCTCTCTTTCTTTTTCTTTTCATCTCAGACTCAAACACCCTAGTAAGCCTACCCAAGTCCTAACATATGCTGAGCTTATAATGTGAAGCTAGCATCTACATGAAAGTCCTAACCTTATCGTTCTCAGAACTCAACATGTTTTGCAAAGTAAGAATTCTAGTAAAAAGGCCTTACCCAAGGTTAACACAAGAGTAATGTTGTCTTCAAGGAAAAGATTGAGTTGGGGAGTGGTGTAACCGTTCCCAAAGAGTGGGATTCGGCCATTTGGTTTAACAGAGAGTGGTACAAAGGTGAAAGAAAACTCGAATGTGTATATCAGTATCCATGAACAAGTCTTAAGAAAGATGTGCGTAAGATAATTTCAAATCCGGTTGAAGTTCTAATTTATGGAGTTAGGATAATATCAGACACATTTCAATTCCCGAGAATGATCTACCTAATAGGTTTTGGCACAATACAAGTTTCGAAATGGTCCAACCATCATAGTACTCAGAGCAAGAGTTCCAATCTTAGTCCTAAGTACAACTTAGTTGAGGCAGTCTAACCATGGTCCATATGCAAATGCAAAAAATCCTATATGCTTCTAGACTCAATCCTAACACATGGAGTGTAAATGACAATGAATTTTTTTGGGTTTTCGAGTTTTTTGTGCTTTTCTAATGCATAAACATATGTACAATGCAAAATGATGCAAATGTGACCGTTAGTGTCCTCCTCCCCCGGACTATCTGATGAGGACATCAGGTCGTACATCCAGCCAGGAGACCAGACTGCCCCACCAGGAAGCTTGCCCGAGACAGTAGGACCATCTGGCACGTCTGCCGGACCAGACAGTACCGCCGGACCCTCGACCTATAGGACCAGACCGGTCAGCATCGCTGGCGGAGAGGCCCAAGCTTCTGGCACACTTGGTGGGAGCGTGGATGACACCGCCGGTCCCTCTGGTGATGCCGCCGACTCCGGGATCAACTTGGCCGGTCCTGAAGGCATCCCGGCCAGTACTGCGCACAATCCAGCCGGTACAGCCGATCCAGCCGAGTACACGCGCATTTCCACTTCCACACAAGAGAACTCGGACCAAATGAGCTACCAGCTCCAGGACATGCACCTAGAAGAAGTATCTACACCAGTGGTACCTCAAGGAGCAATGACAAGAAGCAGATCAAGGGCACTCCTCCACAAATTCAGCTTATGGGTCGACAAGCTCCTAGAGGAAGATCGACTAAGGACAATGGGCCAAAAGTGCAAGGAAGAGTCCAATGGCTTCTCAACAACACAAGGGACATCAGAGACTTGGGCTATAGTGGCAAGAAAGGTCAGGGCCCAAAGATTCGTAACCCTACTCCAAGTTGAAGACTAGGAGCAAAGCGCGTGCAGCCACAAGGACGGCCACCTTCCTTTTTTTGGCCATGAGGTAAGTTAAGGTAAGTTTCAATTCGAATATATGCCTCTTTCTGTTTTGCAGGGTAGGATCTAGATGCTTTACATTTTTGAGTCAAGAACATTTTAGGAATAGGTCCTTTTTCGGTTATACACTTTTGTATCTTTTCCTTTTGTGCACTTTTGTAAACTTTCCTTTTCTTTGTTTGAGTCGACCCTAGAAGGTCAAGCTGTCGAGCATATTAATAAGGTTCCTTCCAGCATTGTAGTTCGACACCCTTTTTGCTAATTAATAAAGATCGAATTTTCTTTACAAGTTATTCTCTCAAAGAAGCTTGTGCACTTAGAACCTAGTTGAGACCAGCCCTCCTAGCTCTAAGTTTGTGATTTATCACGAGGTTCATCACCCCTCGTGTGGTTCACTTCACCCTTCCATCTCTTACCAACCAGAAAACCCCCATCCAGAAGTCTAAGGTTGAGTTTCTCACCTAATCTTCTACAAACAGCCCACACGCATACATCCTTGAATCAAGGCTTGTATCATTTTGGTATCAGAGCTTAAAGCTCCTAGACCAGGTTGTTTCTATCCTTTTGCTTGTTTTGTTATTTGGTCTTGCATTAGTTTAAGTCGCATCCTCAAACTCCAAACCGAGTGCATCTAGCCTTCGACGTGTATCACTAGGGTTTAGATTCACTTTTGCATTGCCATTCACGTTTTCCTTTTTGTTTAATTCATATTTACATTAATTTTAAGTTAAATTAAAAAGAAAACAAAAAGAGAAGAAAAGAAAATAGGAAAATACCCAAAAGATTTCGAATTGGACAGCTAGCACAAGTTGTCTAGGAAGTTTCCTTTTCCTTTTATTCGAATTTCCTTTCCTTAGGATTTTTCCTTTTTGCATTTTTTTCGAACCCCTTATAAAAAGAAAACCCTCCTAACAATTTAGGAGCATCCTAACTTGTCTTCTTTCTTTGTAGCACAACAAGGGAGAAGAAAATAGAGAAGCAGCCGAAGCCATGATGGCCATGTTCACCACACTCCAAACACAACTCGCATCCATAGGCGAGAGGTTGGAGCGCGTGGAAAGACCGGTGAGATTCCAGGCCATAAGGCACGTGAGAGCTGAGCAAGACCGTCCTGAGGGTCGTGAGCACCTTAGGACACGGCACGAACAGGAGGAACCCCAGCCAGATGGAGATGAGGACACACAACCTCATAACTATCACCATAGGCCGAGAGGACCTCCACGGAAACCAGAGGCAGAAGATGATGGCTTTGAGCCATATGGTCTTCACCAGAGACCGAGAATGCCTCCTAGACATCATGAGGATGGAGCTGAACACACCTACAACCGGGTAATTCATCCTGATGTTAAACTAACTCCTCCAAGTTTTGCAGGAAAAGTAGACCCCGAGGCTTACCTAGATTGGGAGAGAAGAATGGATCATATCTTTAATCACTACAACCAACCAGGACCTAGAAGAGTCTCAATGGCAGTAGCACAACTCACGGACAATGCCCTCATCTGGTGGGATCGTGAGGTATCTGACAGAAGGAGGAAGAGAATGAGACCCGTAGTGATGTAAGATTGAATATCAATCTCACAAGATGTACGGCCGTGACTCGCAAGACCGAGAATCTCTCTTGGCTTAAGCGGGCAAGGGAACTAAAAGGAGGGGGTTTTGATCGAATCACACGATCAAAGGTGAACCAAGGGAGTTTGAATCTCTCAAACTAACCTGGCCGTGGCTTCAATAGAAAGGAAGTGAATCACACACTTAGTTTCTAAAGAATAAGAACAAGTTCAAAGACAAGGCTTTGAAGAAAATACTTTGTATTCAACTTTTATTTCAATGGTGGTCTATCTTTACAATGAGGTCGTGCTGAGCTTATATAGTGCTCTTAGCAATGGTCCTAAACCTAAAAAAGAGAAAAGGAAATCATATATTTAAAATATATGGCTGTTGGCCATTAATGTCTAGTTTGGCCAACAAGGAAAGTTTATATGCTTGAATCTTGAGAGCTTTGGGGCGAATGTAAGGTGTCTAGGTACATCCTGGATGCTTTGGAAAGTCTTCAATACGTGCCCAATTTGCAAGGAATAGAGATATTGCAATCTGAACACATTAAGTGCACTTCGGTCCATATATGGCAAGTCTTGGAGGAAAGGGATTCGCCTGATCCTCTGGTGGCTGGTGCATGGTAGGTTTATTTTGGGCTTCCTTAGGGCCTTAATAATATCTCCTGGACGCCATGTTTTGGTTTGCAAGTGATTAAACCAGTTGGCCATCTCACTTGCCATAAACGGCTCCAATCGGTTCATTTGAAGGCACGGATGGACCCGCCTGGTCCAAGGCGTGTTTGAGCTTCTAGAAGTGCTTAAGGGAACTCCTACAAGTACCAAAAAGTCTCCCGGTCGCCAAAGAAACGTTTGGAGACTTTCATATAAGGAAAGTTCCAAATATGGTAAGTTTCGAAAACTCCAATTTGATGTATGGTACATGACTTGATCTGGCCTTGTTTTGGGTGAGCTGCATGTCGCCGCGTGTCCTCTGTGAGTCAGGATTATAGGCCAGGTTTGGTCTTGGCTGGCCGCTTCTTGGTTAAGCTTGGATTCATGAAGATACACCCATGTATCCTTTTGCGCGTATTTGGCCGCATTTGTGTTTCTTGGGCCGGCCGGGCCAGGCAGTTGGCCGGGGTTTGGGCTGATGACCTCATCACGTAGACTCATGGGTCGACATGAAAGACCTCATGCGCAAAGGTTTGTTCCACCTTACTTTCATAGAGATTTGCAACGTCGTTTTTGTACTCTTAAGCAGGGTACCAGATCAGTAGAAGAATACTATGAAGAGTTCGAGAAGCTAAGGAACATATTGGAGCTCAATGATGATGAAGAAGCATTGATGGCACAATTCTTGGATGGACTCCAAGAAAGGATCAGCCGCAAGGTGGAAAGGCAAATCTACAATGACTTCAAAGACTTGTTCCACCTATCTGTGCAAGCTGAGCAGCACATCAAGCGTAAGAGCCAAGACATCCGCAGCAAGCCTAAGACACCTTGGGCACAAAGCAACATGCCCAAGCCTGTAGACAAAGGCAAGAGCATAGAGATCAAGTCAAGGTTCAAGAGCAAGCCTCCTGAACCCACCCGTGACCAGAGAGAACCTGGTAAGTCTTCTAACCCTCAAAGATCATGTGACATAACTTGTTTCAAGTGCAGGGGACGTGGACACATCTCAAGGGAGTGCCCAAACAACCGAGTCATGTTGATTACGGAGGCTGGAGAATATGAGTCCCAAGATGAAGAGGACTATGAACCAGAAGGAGAGTATGGTGACATTGAGTACCCTGATGTGGGGGAAGTGCTGGTCACTAGACGTATCCTAAGTGCAATGGTGGATCCTTCAGAGACCATCCAAAGGGAGAACATCTTCCACAGCCATTGCACCATCAAGGGCAAGGTATGTAACCTCATCATAGATGGTGGTTCTTGCACTAACGTTGCTAGTGCATATATGGTTGATAAGCTAGGTCGAGAGAAGACAAGGCATCCTCGACCATATAGACTGAGATGGCTCGATGACAAAGTGGAGCTAAAGATCCATGAACAAGTCATTGTACCATTCAGTGTGGGCAAGTACCAGGATCAAGTCATATGCGATGTGGTGCCCATGCAAGCTGGCCATCTTCTACTAGGAAGACCATGGCAGTTTGACAAAGAGACCAGGCATGATGGCCGAACCAATCTCTACACCTTGTGCATGACAAGAGAAAGGTCAGCCTAGCTCCTCTTACACCTGCTCAGGTACACGAGCTACAACTCCAAATGAGTAAGGAAAAGAAACTGATCAAGTCTAATTTTCTTATTCAACCAAGACATGTACGGAGAGCTTTAGCCTCGAAGGATTTAATGTTACTAATGCTCTTCAAAGAAGTTTTGAGTGTAGAACAGGGACAGGTAGAGCTACCTCCTGAAGTAGCAACTCTCCTCAACACATTCCAGGATGTATTTCCAGAGGAGATACCAGCAGGCTTGCCTCCTTTACGTGGTATAGAACACCAGATTGATCTAGTGCCCGGAGCAGCCCTGCCCAACCGGCCAGCCTACCGGATGAGTCCAGAGGAGTCCAAGGAGCTTGAGAAGCAAGTCAAGGAGCTCCTGGAGAAAGGATATGTTCGAGAGAGCCTCAGTCCATGTGACCAGTGCTACTAGTGCCCAAGAAGGATGGGACTTGGCGCATGTGCGTGGACTGCCGAGCAATCAGCAACATCACAGTCAAGTACAGGCATCCAATACCACGACTGGATGACATGCTAGATGAGCTGAGTGGAGCTACAGTCTTCTCCAAGATAGACCTCAAAAGTGGATACCACCAGGTAAGAATGAAGGAAGGTGATGAGTGGAAGACTGCTTTCAAGACAAAGCAAGGACTCTACGAGTGGACAGTCATGCCATTCGGCTTGACTCATGCCCCAAGCACCTTCATGCGCCTTATGAACCAAGTTCTTAGGGCGTACATCAGTAAGTTTGTGGTATTTTACTTTGATGATATACTAGTTTATAGTAAGTGCCTACGGGAACACCTCACACATCTTGAGATGGTACTTAAAACCCTTCGACAAGAAGAGCTTTATGCCAATCTCAAGAAGTGCACCTTTTGTACTGATAAGCTTGTCTTTTTAGGTTTTGTTGTAAGTTCACAGGGCCTACAGGTTGATGAGGAAAAGATTCGAGCCATACAAGAATGGCCAACACCAGGCAACATCAGCCAAGTGAGGAGCTTCCACGGACTGGCCAGCTTCTATAGGAGATTCGTGCCCAACTCAGCAGTATTGCCTCACCACTGACGGCAGTAGTGAAGAAGAACGTGGGATTCAGCTGGGGAGAAGCTCAGGAGAAGGCATTCCAGGCCTTGAAGGACAGCCTTACACATGCACCAGTGCTAGTCCTTCCCGACTTCAACAAGACGTTTGAAGTGGAGTGCGATGCCTCTGGAATAGGCATAGGAGCAGTGCTAACCCAAGGAGGGAGACCAGTGGCATACTTCAGTGAGAAGCTAGGTGGTGCCTCACTGAACTACCCAATTTATGACAAGGAGCTCTATGCCCTTGTCCGAGCATTGGAGACTTGGCAGCATTACTTGCTGTCCAAGGAGTTTGTGATCCACACTGATCATGAGACTCTCAAACACCTCAGAGGGCAAACCAATCTCAAGAGGAGACATGCCAGGTGGATGGAGTTCATAGAGACCTTCCCGTACGTGATCAAGTACAAGAAGGGCAAAGACAATGTTGTAGCCGATGCACTATCAAGGAGGTTTGCCTTGATATCAACCATGGAGGCAAAGGTCCTAGGATTCGAGCACATCAAGGACCTATACAAGGATGATCCTGACTTTGCTGAGAGCTACAAGGAGTGTGGCACAGGAGTCATGGCAAGTTTTACATCCATGAGGGATTCTTGTTCCAAGAGAGAAGGTTGTGCATACCACAAGGATCATTAAGGGAGCTTATCATCCGAGAAGCTCATGGAGGAGGACTCATGGGCCACTTTGGTGTCGACAAGACTCTAGCAGTTGTCAAGGAGCACTTCTACGGGCCACACATCAAGAGGATAGTAGAAGCTCATTGTGCAAGATGCATCACTTGCAAGAAGGCAAAGTCCCGAGTACAACCTCACGGGTTGTATTTCCCACTGCCCATACCCACACATCCATGGGTGGACATCTCAATGGACTTTGTTCTAGGTCTGCCCAAGATCAACCACAAGGATGCAATCTTTGTAGTGGTGGACAGATTCTCCAAGATGGCACACTTCATTCCATGTGCCAATGTCAATGATGCCACACAAACAGCTGAGCTGTTCTTCAGGGAGATAGTACGGCTTCATGGAGTGCCAAGGACAATCGTATCAGACAGGGACACCAAGTTCCTCAGCCATTTCTGGAGGACCCTTTGGAGAAAGCTAGGCACGAAGCTACTCTTCTCTACCACCTGCCATCCTCAAACCAATGGCCAAACTGAAGTTGTCAACAGGTGATGAGGACATCAGGTCGTACATCCAGCCAGGAGACCAGACTGGCCGACCAGGAAGCTTGCCCGAGACAGCAGGACCATCTGGCGCGCCTGCCGGACCAGACAGTACCGCCGGACCCTCGACCTATAGGACCAGACCGGTCAACATTGCCGGCGGAGAGGCCCAAGCTTCCGGCACACTTGGTGGGGACGTGGATGACACCGCCGGTCCCTCTGATGACACCGCCGACTCCGGGATCAACTTGGCCGGTCCTGAGGTCATTCCGGCCAGTACCGCGCACAATCCAGCCGGTACAGCCGATCCAGCCGAGTACACGCGCATTTCCACCTCTACACAAGAGGACTCGGTCCAAATGAGCTACCACCTCCAGGAAATGCACTTAGAGGAAGTATCTACACCAGTGGTACCTCCAGGAGCAATGACAAGAAGCAGATCAAGAGCACTCTTCCACAAATTCAGCTTATGGGTCGACAAGCTCCTAGAGGAAGAGCAGCTAAGGACAATGGGCCAGAAGAGCAAATTAGAGTCCAAAGGATTCTCAACACCACAAGGAACATCAGAGACTTGGGCTTTAGTGGCAAGAGAGGTCAGGGCCCAAAGGTTTTTAACCCTACTCCAAGTCAAAGACTAGGAGCAAGGCGCGTGCATGCCACAAGGACGGCCACCTTCCATTTCTTGGCCGTGAGGTGAGTTAAGGTAAGTTTACATTCGAATATATGCCTCTTTCTGTTTTGCAGGGTAGGATCTAGTTGCTTTACATTTTGAGTCAAGAACATTTTAGGAATAGGTCCTTTTTCGGTTATACACTTTTGTATTTTTTCCTTTTGTGCACTTTTGTAAACTTTCCTTTTCTTTATTTGTGTCAACCCTAGAAGGTCAAGCTGTCGAGCATATTAATAAGGCTCCTTCCGGCATTGTAGTTCGACAACCTTTTTGATATTAATAAAGATAGAACTTTTTCCCCAACAAGTTATTGTCTCAAGAGACTTGTGCCTTTAGAACCTAGTTGAGACCAGCCCTGCTAGCTCTAAGTTTGTGATTTATCACGAGGTTCATCACCCCTCGTGTGGTTCACTTCACCTTTCCATCGAATACCAACCCAAAAACACCTACCCAAGAAGTCTAAGGTCGAGTTTCTCACCTACACTTCTCCAAACAGCCCACGCGCATACATCCTTGAATCAAGGCTTGTATCAACAGGACACTATCAACTCTTCTTAGAACTACACTAGGGAAGAACCTAAAGACTTGGGTGGAGTGCCTGCCATTCATAGAGTTTGCTGACAACCGAGCCGTGCACTCAGCAACCAAGAAGACACCATTTGAAGTGGTATACGGCTTCAACCCTCTCACCCCATTGGAGCAAACACCACTACCACCAGCTGAGATGACCAACCTCAACGGAGCATCCAAGGCAGAGTTCATAAGGCAGAGATGACCCCCCCCCCCCCCAATGTGGTTCATCTCCTCAGGACCTTGCTGGACTTTGTTTGCTATTGCTTGATACCCTTGGTATCCATCAAACTCTCCTACAAAGTTCACTGCTCATTGAGACACTTGTAGCACTCTATCTAGCTTCTCATTCAGTGCCATCATCTCTCTTCTATGCTCATCTTCATAGCATCTCCCATGTGAGGCTCTGTCATAGTCTTCTCCATAGTTTCCATCACTTTGAGAAAAATTCTCCACCAATATCATTCCACTTTCAGCTGCCTATCCAAGGAGTTTTCCATTGCTCATTTTGTCTAGGAGCATACAGATTCTAGGGAGAACTCCTCTTTATAGGATACTGAGGATTGACTCGTTTGAGAAGCCATGATGGGGGCATTGTGCTGTGTAGCCCTTGAAACACTCCCATGATTCAGAGAAGCTTTCATTACCGTGCTAAAAACCAGAGATCTCATTCCTTAACCGTGATGTCCTTGAGGCTGAGAAGAACTTGGCCACAAAGACTCTCTTGCATTGATCCCATGAGGTAATGGCATAGTAAGGCAAGCTCTTCTCCCAACTGTGTGCCTTGTCTCCCAGAGAGAAAGTGATGAGGACACCAGATTGAGTGGCTGGCCAGATCATGACGATGGCAGACCAGAAGGCTTGCCTGAGACAGCTGGCCCGATAGGCGACATGGCCAGGCCAAGAAATACCACCGGCCCAATCAGCGATAGGGCCGGGCCGACCAACACCGCCAGCCTGACTGACCAAATGGCTGGCCCAACAGGCGGCGAGGTGGCCAACACCGCCGGCTCGGCTGGCAACATGGCGGGCTCAATTAACATTCTGGCTGGCTCAAATAGTAGCTCGGCAAGCTCGACCCACGGCACACCTGGATCATGCGGCAACACGGCCAGCCCGAGCACCACCCTAGAAGACTCGGACCAAATCACCAGCCAGCTTTAGGGCATGTATATAGAGGAGAATTCTGCCCCAATGGTACCACCAGTAGAAATGACAAGAAGTAGAACTCGGGAAATCTACCACAAGTTCAGCTTGTTCGTGGAAAAGCTTCTAGAAGACCAACACAAAGAAACAATGGGCCAAGAGTGCAACAATGAAGTCAATGGCTTCTCACTTCACCAAAGTACTCCAGAAGCTTGGGCTCTAGTGGTAAAGGAGGTCAAGGCCCAACAATATGTCAACCTACTCCAAGTCCAAGATGAGGAGCTAGGCGTGTGCATTTTTGGCCCATTGTCCTTAGTCGATCTTCCTCTAGGAGCTTGTCGACCCATAAGCTGAATTTGTGGAAGAGTGCCCTTGATCTGCTTCTTGTCATTGCTCCTTGAGGTACCACTGGTGTAGATACTTCATCTAGGTGCATGTCCTGGAGCTGGTAGCTCATTTGGTCCGAGTCCTCTTGTGTAGAAGTGGAAATGCGCGTGTACTCGGCAGGATCGGCTGTACCGGCTGGATTGTGCGAGGTACTGGCCGGAATGCCTTCAGGACCGGCCAAGTGGATCCCGGAGTTGGCGGCATCACCAGAGGGACCGGCGGTGTCTTCCACGTCGCCACCAAGTGTGCCGGAAGCTTGGGCCTCTCCGCCGGCAAAGCTGGTTGCTCTGGTCCTTGTGGTCGAGGGTCCGGCGGTACTGCTTGGGCCGGCAGGCGTGCCAGATGGTCCGGCTGTCTTGGGCAAGCTTTCTAGTTGGCCAGTCTGGTCTCCTTGCTGGATATACGACCTGATGTCCTCATCAGAGGTCAAGGCCCAACAATATGTCAACCTACTCCAAGTCCAAGATGAGGAGCTAGGCGTGTGCAAGCCCCAAGGTAGGTGGGCCGAAAGGTAAGAAGGTAAGTTTTCATTATTATATGTTGCCTTTTCTGTTTTGCAGGGTAGATCTACACTACAAAAAAACATTAATATTTTTGATGGTGTTTTCGACGGAAATATAATTCTCAAAATATTCTGATGGATTTTCGACGGTTTGCCGATGGATTGCCAAGAATGTATGCCTTGATTCAAGGATGTATGCGCTTGGGCTGTTTGGAGAAGTTTAGGTGAGAAACTCGACCTTAGCCTTCTTGGATAGGGGTTTTTGGGTTGGTATTCGATGGAAAGGTGAAGTGAACCACACGAGGGGTGATGAACCTTGTGATAAATCACAAACTTAGAGCTAGGAGGGCTGGTCTCAACTAGATTCTAAGCGCACAAGATTCTTGAGAGAAAATTTGTTGGGGAAAAAGTTCTATCTTTATTAATATCAAAAAGGTTGTCAAACTACAATGCTGGAAGGAGCCTTATTAATATGCTCGACAGCTTGACCTTCTAGGGTCGACCCAAATAAGAAAAGGAAAATTACAAAAGTGCACAAAAGGAAAAGATACAAAAGTGTATAATCGAAAAAGGACCTATTCCTAAAATGTCTTTGACTCAATAAAAGTAAATATTCTAGATCCTACCTTGCAAAACAGAAAGAGGCATATATTCGAATTGAAACTTACCTTAACTTACCTCATAGCCAAGAAATGGAAGGTGGCCGTCCTTGTGGCATGCACGCGCCTTGCTCCTAGTCTTCGACTTGGAGTAGGGTTACAAATCTCTGGGCCTTGACCTCTCTTGCCACTAAAGCCCAAGTCTCTGATGTCCCTTGTGTTGTTGAGAAGCTATTGGACTCTTCCTTGTAATTTTGGCCCATTGTTCTTAGTCGATCTTCTTCTAGAAGCTTGTCGACCCATAAGCTGAATTTGTGGAAGAGCGCCCTTGATCTGCTTCTTGTCATTGCTCCTTGAGGTACCACTGGTGTAGATACTTCATCTAGGTGCATGTCCTGAAGCTGGTAGCTCATTTGGTCCAAGTCCTCTTGTGTAGAAGTGGAAATGCGCGTGTACTCGGCAGGATCGGCTGTACCGGCTGGATTGTGCGATGTACTGGCCGGAATGCCTTCAGGACCGGCCAAGTGGATCCCGGAGTTGGCGGCATCACCAGAGGGACCGGCGGTGTCTTCCACGTCGCCACCAAGTGTGCCGGAAGCTTGGGCCTCTCCGCCGGCAAAGCTGGTTGCTCTGGTCCTTGTGGTCGAGGGTCCGGCGGTACTGCTTGGGCCGGCAGGCGTGCCAGATGGTCCGGCTGTCTTGGGCAAGCTTTCTAGTTGGCCAGTCTGGTCTCCTTGCTGGATATACAACCTGATGTCCTCATCAGAGGTCAAGGCCCAACAATATGTCAACGTACTCCAAGTCCAAGATGAGGAGCTAGGCGTGTGCAAGCCCCAAGGTAGGTGGGCCGAAAGGTAAGAAGGTAAGTTTTCATTATTATATGTTGCCTTTTCTGTTTTGCAGGGTAGATCTACACTACAAAAAACATTAATATTTTTGATGGTGTTTTCGACGGAAATATAATTCTCAAAATATTCTGATGGATTTTCGACGGTTTGCCGATGGATTGCCAAGAATGTATGCCTTGATTCAAGGATGTATGCGCTTGGGCTGTTTGGAGAAGTTTAGGTGAGAAACTCGACCTTAGCCTTCTTGGATAGGGGTTTTTGGGTTGGTATTCGATGGAAAGGTGAAGTGAATCACACGAGGGGTGATGAACCTTGTGATAAATCACAAACTTAGAGCTAGGAGGGCTGGTCTCAACTAGATTCTAAGCGCACAAGATTCTTGAGAGAAAATTTGTTGGGGAAAAAGTTCTATCTTTATTAATATCAAAAAGGTTGTCAAACTACAATGCTGGAAAGAGCCTTATTAATATGCTCGACAGCTTGACCTTCTTGGGTCGACCCAAATAAGAAAAGGAAAATTACAAAACTGCACAAAAGGAAAAGATACAAAAGTGTATAATCGAAAAAGGACCTATTCCTAAAATGTCTTTGACTCAATAAAAGTCAAAATTCTAGATCCTACCTGATACAAGCCTTGATTCAAGGATGTATGCGCGTGGGCTGTTTGTAGAAGATTAGGTGAGAAACTCAACCTTAGGCTTCTGGATAGGGGTTTTCTGGTTGGTAAACGATGGAAGGGTGAAGTGAACCACACAAGGGGTGATGAACCTCGTGATAAATCACAAAATTAGAGCTAGGAGGGCTGGTCTCAACTAGGTTCTAAGCGCACAAGTCTCTTGAGAGAATACTTGTTGAAAGAAAATTCGATCTTTATTAATTATCAAAAAGGTTGTCGAACTACAATGCTGGAAGGAGCCTTATTAATATGCTCGACAGCTTGACCTTCTAGGGTCGACACAAATAAAGAAAAAGGAAAGTTTACAAAAGTGCACAAAAGGAAAAGATACAAAAGTGCATAACCGAAAAAGGACCTATTCCTAAAATGTTCTTGACTCAAAAATGTAAAGCAACTAGATCCTACCCTGCAAAACAGAAAAAGGCATATATTCGAATGTAAACTTACCTTAACTCACCTCACGGCCTAGAAATGGAAGGTGGCCGTCCTTGTGGCATGCACGCGCCTTGCTCCTAGTCTTCGACTTGGAGTAGGGTTACAAATCTCTGGGCCTTGACCTCTCTCGCCACTAAAGCCCAAGTCTCTGATGTCCCTTGTGTTGTTGAGAAGCTATTGGACTCTTCCTTGTAATTTTGGCCCATTGTTCTTAGTCGATCTTCTTCTAGAAGCTTGTCGACCCATAAGCTGAATTTGTGGAAGAGCGCCCTTGATCTGCTTCTTGTCATTGCTCCTTGAGGTACCACTGGTGTTGAGACTTCCTCTAAGTGCATGTCCTGGAGCTGGTAGCTCATTTGGTCCGAGTCGTCTTGTGTAGAAGTGGAAGTGCGCGTGTACTCGGCTGGATCGGCTGACGGCTGGATTGTGCGCGTACTGGCCGGAATGTCTTCAGGACCGGCCAAGTTGATCCCGGAGTTGGCGGCACCACCAGAGGGACCGGCGGTGTCATCCACGTCACCACCAAGTGTGCCGAAGCTTGGGCCTCTCCGCCGGCAATGCTGTTTGCTCTGGTCCTTGTGGTCGAGGGTCCGGCGGTACTGCTTGGGCCGGCAGGCGTGCCAGATGGTCCGGCTGTCTCGGGCAAGCTTCCTGGTCGGCCAGTCTGGTCTCCTGGCTGGATGTACGACCTGATGTCCTCATCATTCCCTCCCTCTTCAGTAGGTTTGTCCTCAAAACTGGTTCATCTGCATGGAAAGGGGCTAAGTCAGTAACATTGAACGTATTGGACACATTAAACTCACCTGGGAGCTCGATCTGGTAGGCATTGTTGTTGATCCTCTCGAGCACTCTGAATGGTCCATCTCCTCTGGTGCTAGCTTGGAACTCCTTAGGTTTTGGAACCTCTCCTGCCGTAGGTGTAGCCACACCCAATCGCCTGGTTGAAAGATCACCTCCTTTCTTCCCTTGTTGGCATGAGTCACGTACTGTCCGGTCCTCTTCTCCAAGTTTTCTGCTACCTTCTGGTGTAATCTCCTTATGAACTCTGCCTTGGATGCTCCGTTGAGGTTGGTCATCTCAGCTGGTGGTAGGTGGCGTTTGCTCCAATGGGGTGAGAGGGTTGAAGCCGTATACTACTTCAAATGGTGTCTTCTTGGTTGCTGAGTGCACGGCTCGGTTGTAAGCGAACTCTATGAATGGCAGGCACTCCACCCAAGTCTTTAGGTTCTTCCCAGTGTTGTTCTGAGAAGAGTTGATAGGGTCCTGTTGACAACTTCAGTTTGGCCATCGGTTTGAGGATGGCAAGTGGTTGAGAAGAGTAGCTGTGCCTAGTTTTCTCTCAAAGGGTCCTCCAGAAATGGCTGAGGAACTTGGTGTCCCTATCTGATCTGATGGTCCTGAACTAAGCTACTATCTCCCTGAAGAACAGCTCAGCTGTTTGCGTGGCATCATTGACATTGGCACATGGGATGAAATGTGCCATCTTGGAGAATCTGTTCACCACTACAAAGATTGCATCTTTGTGGTTGATCTTGGGCAGACCTAGAACAAAATCCATCGAGATGTCCACCCATGGATGTGTTGGTACGGGCAGTGGGAGATACTACCCGTGAGGTTGCACTCGGGACTTTGCCTTCTTGCAAGTAATGCATCTTGCACAATGTGCTTCTACTGTCCTCTTGATGTGTGGCCAGTAGAAGTGCTCCTTGACCACTGCTAGAGTCTTGTCGACACCAAAGTGGCCAATGAGTCCTCCTCCATGAGCTTCTCGGATGATAAGCTCCCTTAGTGATCCCTGTGGTATGCACAGCCTTCTTTCTCGAAACAAGAATCCCTCATGGATGTAGAATTTGCCATGACTTCCTGTGCTACACTCCTTGTAGCTCTCAGAAAGGTCAGGATCATCCTTGTATAGGTCCTTGATGTGCTCGAATCCTAGGACCTTTGCCTCCATGGTTGATATCAAGGCAAACCTCCTTGATAGTGCATCGGCTACCACATTGTCTTTGCCCTTCTTGTACTTGATGATGCACGGGAAGGTCTCTATGAACTCCATCCACCTGGCATGTCTCCTCTTGAGATTGGTTTGCCCTCTGAGGTGTTTGAGAGTCTCGTGATCAGTGTGGATCACAAACTCCTTGGACAGCAAGTAATGCTGCCAAGTCTCCAATGCTCGGACAAGGGCATAGAGCTCCTTGTCATAAGTGGGGTAGTTCAGTGAGGCACCACCTAGCTTCTCACTGAAGTATGCTGATGAGGACATCAGGTCGTACATCCAGCCAGGAGACCAGACTGGCCGACCAGGAAACTTGCCCGAGACAGCAGGACCATCTGGCACGCCTGCCGGACCAGACAGTACCGCCTGACCCTCGACCTATAGGACCAGACCGGTCAACATCGCCGGCGGAGAGGCCCAAGCTTCCGGCACACTTGGTGGGGACGTGAATGACACCGCCGGTCCCCCTGATGACACCGCCGACTCCGGGATCAACTTGGCCGGTCCTGAAGTCATTCCGGCCAGTACCGCGCACAATCCAGCCGGTACAGGCCATCCAGCCGAGTACACGCACACTTCCACTTCTACACAAGAGGACTCGGACCAAATGAGCTACCAGCTCCAGGACATGCACTTAGAGGAAGTATCTACACCAGTGGTACCTCTAGGAGCAATGACAAGAATCAGATCAAGAGCACTCTTCCACAAATTCAGCTTATGGGTAGACAAGCTTCTAGAGGAAGAGCAGCTAAGGACAATGGGCCAGAAGAGCAAATTAGAGTCCAAAGGCTTCTCAACAACACAAGGAACATCAGAGACTTGGGCTTTAGTGGCAAGAGAGGTCAGGCCCAAAGATATTTAACTACTCCAAGTCGAAGACTAGGAGCAAGGCACGTGCATGCCCCAAGGACGGCCACCTTCCATTTCTTGGCCGTGAGGTGAGTTAAGGTAAGTTTACATTCGAATATATGCCTCTTCTGTTTTGCAGGTAGGATCTAGTTGTTTTACATTTTGAGTCAAAAACATTTTAGGAATAGGTCCTTTTCGGTTATGCACTTTTGTATCTTTTCCTTGTGTAAACTTTCCTTTTATTTGTTTGAGTCGACCCTAGAAGGTCAAGCTGTAGCATATTAATAAGGCTCCTTCCAGCATTGTAGTTCACAACCTTTTTGATTATTAATAAAGTAGAACTTTTTCCTACAAGTTTCTCAAGAGAGACTTGTGCGCTTAGAACCTAGTTGAGACCAGCCTCCTAGCTCTAAGTTTGTGATTTATCACGAGGTTCATCACCCCTCGTGTGGTTCACTTCACCCTTCCATATTTTACCAACCAGAAAACCCCCATCCAGAAGCCTAAGGTTGAGTTTCTCTCCTAATCTTCTACAAACAGCCCACACGCATCCAAGCCTTGAATCGAGGCTTCTATCATTTTGGTATCAGAGCTTAAAGCTCCTAAAACAGGTTGTTTCTATCCTTTTGCTTGTTTTGTTTTGAGTTCTTGCATTAGTTTAAGTCACATTCAAGAAAAATCAAAAAAATAACCTCAAACTCCAAACCGAGTGCATCTAACCTTCTACGTGTATCACTAGGGTTTAGATTCACTTTTTGCATTGCATACACGTTTTCCTTTTTGTTTAATTCATATTTCCTTTATTTTTAAGTTTAATTAAAAAGAAAAGAAAAAGAAAATAGAAAGATACTAAAAGAATTCGAATTGGACAGCTAGCACAAGTTGTCTAGGAAGTTTCCTTTTTTTCGAATTTCCTTTCCTTAGGATTTTCCTTTTTGCATTTTCAAACCCCTATAAAAAAAACCTCCTAATAATTTAGGAGCACCCTAATTGTCTTCTTTCTTTGTAGCACATGGGAGAAGAGAATAGAGACGCAGCTGAAGCCATGATGGCATGTTCACCACACTCCAAACACAACTGGCATTCATAGGCGAGAGGTTGGAGCGCGTGGAGAGACCAGTAAGATTTCAGGCCATAAGGCACGTGAGAGCTGAGCCAGATCGTCCTGAGGGTCCTGAGTACCTTAGGACACGGCACGAACAGGAGGAACCCCAGCCAGATGGAGATGAGGACATGCAACCTCATAACTATCACCATAGACCGAGAGGACCTCCACGGCAACCAGAGGCAGAAGATGATGGCTTTGAGCCATATGGTCTTCACCAGAGACCAAGAATGCCTCCTAGACGACATGAGGATGGAGATGAACACACCCATAACCGGGTAATTCATCCTGATGTTAAACTAACTCCTCCAACTTTTGCAGGAAAAGTAGACCCCGAGGCTTACCTAGATTGGGAGAAGCGAATGGATCATATCTTTGATCACTACAACCAACCAGGACCTAGGAGAGTCTCAATGGCAGTAGCACAAGTCACGGACAATGCCCTCATCTGGTGGGATAGTGAGGTATCTGACAGGAGGAAGAGAATGAGACCCGTAGACTCATGGGTCGACATGAAGGACCTCATGCGACAAAGGTTTGTTCCACCTTACTTTCATAGGGATTTGCAACGTCGTTTTCGTACTCTTAAGCAGGGTACCAGATCAGTAGAGGAGTACTATGAAGAGTTCAAGAAGTTAAGGAACAGATTGGAGCTCAATGATGATGAAGAAGCATTGATGGCAATTCTTGGATGGACTCCAAGAAAGGATCAGCTGCAAGGTGGAAAGGCAACGACTTCAAAGACTTGTTCCACCTATCTGCAAGCTGAACAGCACATCAAACGTGATCCAAGACATCCGCAGCAAGCCTAAGACACCTTGGGCACCAAGCAACATGCCTAAAACCGTGGACAAAGGCAAAAGCGTAGAGATCGAGTCAAGGTTCAAGAGCAAGCCTCCTGAACCCACCCGTGACCAGAGAGCCTGGTAAGTCTTCTAACCCTCCAAGATCACGTGACATAACTTGTTTCAAGTGCAGGGGACGTGGACACATCTCAAGAGAGTGCCCAAACAACCGAGTCATGCTGATTACAGAGGCAGGAGAGTATGAGTCCCAAGATGAAGAGGACTATGAGCCAGAAGGAGAGTATGGTGACATTGAGTACCCTGATGTGGGTGAAGTGCTGGTCACTAGACGTATCCTCAGTGCAATGGTGGATCCTTCAGAGACCATCCAAAGGGAGAACATCTTCCACAGCCGTTGCACCATCAAGGAAAGGTATGTAACCTCATCATAGATGGTGGTTCTTGCACTAACGTTGCTAGTGCGTATATGGTTGATAAGCTAGGTCTAGAGAGGACACGGCATCCTCGACCATATAGACTGAGATGGCTCGATGACAAAGTAGAGCTCAAGATTCATGAGCAAGTCACTGTGCCATTCAGTGTGGGCAAGTATCAAGACCAAGTCGTGTGTGACGTGGTGCCCATGCAAGCTGGCCATCTTCTGCTAGGAAGACCATGGCAGTTTGACAAAGAGACCAGGCATGATGGCAGAACCAATCTCTACACCTTCGTGCATGACAAGAGAAGGTCAGCCTAGCTCCTCTTACACCTGCCCAAGTACATGAGCTACAACTCCAAATGAGTAAGGAAAAGAAACTTGTCAAGTCTAACTTTCTTATTCAACCTAGTCATGTCCGGAGAGCTTTAGCCTCAAGACTTAATGTTACTAATGGTTTTCAAGGAAGTGTTGAGTATAGAACAGGGACAGGTAGAGCTACCTCAAGTAGCAACACTCAACAAATTCCAGGATGTATTTCCAGAGGAGATACCAGCAGGCTTGCCTCCTTTACGTGGCATAGAACACCAGATTGATCTAGTGCCCGGAGCAGCCCTGCCCAACCGGCCAGCCTACCGGATGAGTCCAGAGGAGTCCAAAGAGCTTGAGAAGCAAGTCAAGGAGCTCCTGGAGAAAGGATATGTTCGAGAGAGCCTCAGTCCATGTGCTGTACCAGTGCTGCTAGTGCCCAAGAAGGATGGGACTTGGCGCATGTGTGTGGACTGCCGAGCATCAACAACATCACAGTCAAGTATAGGCATCCAATACCACGACTGGATGACATGCTAGATGAGCTGAGTGGAGCCACGGTCTTCTCCAAGATAGACCCCAAGAGTGGATACCACCAGGTCAGGATGAAGGAAGGTGATGAGTGGAAGACTGCTTTCAAGACAAAGCAAGGGCTCTACGAGTGGACAGTCATGCCATTCGGCTTGACTAATGCCCCAAGCACCTTCATGCCTTATGAACCAAGTTCTTAGGGCGTACATCAGTAAGTTTGTAGTTGTTTACTTTGATGACATACTTGTTTATAGTAAGTGAAGGAACACTCACACATCTTGAGATGGTAAAACCCTTGACAAGAAGAGCTTTATGCCAATCTCAAGAAGTGCACCTTTTGTACTGATAAGCTTGTCTTTTAGGTTTTGTGTGAGTTCACAGGGCCTACAGGTTGATGAGAGAAGATTCGAGCCATACAAGAATGGCCAACACCAGGAAACACCAGCCAAGTAGGGAGCTTCCACGGACTGGCCAGCTTCTAAAGGAGATTCGTGCCCAACTTCAGCAGTATTGCCTCACCACTGACGGCAGTAGTGAAGAAGAACATGGGATTCAGCTGGGAGAAGCTCAGGAGAAGGCATTCAAGGCCTTGAAGGACAGCCTTACACACGCACCAGTGTTAGTCCTTCCCGACTTCAACAAGACATTTGAAGTGGAGTGTGATGCCTCTGGAATAGGCATAGGAGCAGTGCTAACCCAAGGAGGGAGACCAGTGGCATACTTCAGTGAGAAGCTAGGTGGTGCCTCACTGAACTACCCCACTTATGACAAGGAGCCCTATGCCCTTGTCCGAGCATTGGAGACTTGGCAGCATTACTTGCTGTCCAAGGAGTTTGTGATCCACACTGATCACGAGACTCTCAAACACCTCAGAGGGCAAACCAATCTCAAGAGGAGACATGCCAGGTGGATGGAGTTCATAGAAACCTTCCAGACATCATCAAGTACAAGAAAAAGACAATGTAGCCGATGCACTATCAAGGAGGTTTGCCTTGATATCAACCATGGAGGCAAAGGTCCTAGGATTCGAGCATCAAGGATCTATTCAAGGATGATCCTGACTTGAGAGCTACAAGGAGTGTAGGAGTCATGGCAAATTCTACATCCATGAGGGATTCTTGTTCAGAAAGAAGGCTGCATACCACAGGATATGGAGCTTATCATCCGAGAAGCTCATGGAGGAGGACTCATGGGCCACTTTGGTGTCGACAAGACTCTAGCAGTGGTCAAGGAGCACTTCTACTGGCCACACATCAAGAGGACAGTAGAAGCTTGTGCAAGATGCATTACTTGCAAGAAGGCAAAGTCCAGTGCAACCTCGAGGGTTGTGTCTCCCACTGCCCATACCAACACATCCATGGGTGGACATCTCGATGGATTTTGTTCTAGGTCTGCCTAAGATCAACCACAAAGATGCAATCTTTGTAGTGGTGGACAGATTCTCCAAGATGGCACATTTCATCCCATGTGCCAATGTCAATGATGCCACGCAAACAGCTGAGCTGTTCTTCAGAGAGATAGTATGGCTTCATGGAGTGCCAAGGACCATCGTATCAGATAGGGACACCAAGTTCCTCAGCCATTTCTGGAGGACCCTTTGGAGAAAGCTAGGCACGAAGTTACTCTTCTCAACCACTTGCCATCCTCAAACCGATGGCCAAACTGAAGTTGTCAACAGGACCCTATCAACTCTTCTCAGAACAACACTAGGAAAGAACCTAAAGACTTGGGTGGAGTGCCTGCCATTCATTGAGTTCGCCTACAACCGAGCCGTGCACTCAGCAACTAAGAAGACCCCATTTGAAGTGGTATACGGTTTCAACCCTCTCACCCCATTGAAGCAAACACCACTGCCACCAGCTGAGATGACCAACCTCAACGGAGCATCCAAAGCAGAGTTCATAAGGAGGTTACACCAGAAGGTAGCAGGGAACTTGGAGAAGAGGACCGGACAGCACGTGACTCATGCCAACAAGGGAAGAAAGGAGGTGATCTTTCAACCAGGCGATTTGGTGTGGCTACACCTACGGCAGGAGAGGTTCCCAAACCTAAGGAGTTCCAAGCTAGCACCAAGAGGAGATGGACCATTTAGAGTGCTCGAGAGGATCAGAAACAACGCCTACCGGATCGAGCTCCCAAGTGAGTTTAATGTGTCCAATACGTTCAATGTTACTGACTTAGCCCCTTTCCATGCAGGTGAACCAGTTTTGAGGACAAAACCTACTGAAGAGGGAGGGGATGATGAGGAAATCAGGTCGTACATCCAGCCAGGAGACCAGACTGGCCGACCAGGAAGCTTGCCCGAGACAGCAGGACCATCTGGCGCGCCTGCCGGACCAGACAGTACCGCC
>CM032164.1:31669538-31753506 GCA_018901935.1 Pugionium cornutum | reverse complement strand
GCAACACTCCTCAACAAATTCCAGGATGTATTTCCAGAGGAGATACCAGCAGGCTTGCCTCCTTTACGCGGCATAGAACATCAGATTGATCTAGTGCCGGAGCAGCCCTGCCCAACCGGCCAGCCTACCGGATGAGTCCAGAGGAGTCCAAAGAGCTTGAGAAGCAAGTCAAGGAGCTCCTGGAGAAAGGATATGTTAGAGAGAGCCTCAGTCCTTGTGATGTACCAGTGCTACTAGTGCCCAAGAAGGATGGGACTTGGCGCATGTGTGTGGACTGCCGAGCCATCAACAACATCACAGTCAAGTATAGGCATCCAATACCACGACTGGATGACATGCTAGATGAGCTGAGTGGAGCCACGATCTTCTCCAAGATAGACCTCAAAGTGGATACCACCAGGTAAGAATGAAGGAAGGTGATGAGTGGAAAACCGCTTTCAAGACAAAGCAAGGACTCTATGAGTGGACAGTCATGCCATTTGGCTTGACTAATGCCCCAAGCACGTTCATGCGCCTTATGAACCAAGTTCTTAGGGCGTACATCAGTAAGTTCGTGTAGTTTATTTTGATGATATACTTGTTTTACAGTAAGTGCCTCGGAACACCTCACACATCTTGAGATGGTCCTTAAAACCCTTACAAGAAGAGCTTTATGCCAATCTCAAGAAGTGCACCTTTATACTGATAAGCTTGTCTTTTTAGGTTTTGTTGTGAGTTCACAGGGCCTACAGGTTGATGAGAGAAGATTCGAGCCATACAAGAATGGCCAACACCAGGAAACATCAGCCAAGTGAGGAGCTTCCACGGACTGGCCAGCTTCTATAGGAGATTCGTGCCCAACTTCAGCAGTATTGCCTCACCACTGACGGCAGTAGTGAAGAAGAACGTGGGATTCAGCTGGGGGAAGCTCAGGAGAAGGCATTCAAGGCCTTGAAGGACAGCCTTACACACGCACCAGTGCTAGTCCTTCCCGACTTCAACAAGACGTTTGAAGTGGAGTGTGATGCCTCTGGAATAGGCATAGGAGCAGTGCTAACCCAAGGAGGAGACCAGTGGCATACTTCAGTGAGAAGCTAGGTGGTGCCTCACTGAACTCCCCCCCTTATGACAAGGAACTCTATGCCCTTGTCCGAGCCTTGGAGACTTGGCAGCATTACTTGCTGTCCAAGGAGTTTGTGATCCACACTGATCACGAGACTCTCAAACACCTCAGAGGGCAAACCAATCTCAAGAGGAGACATGCCAGGTGGATGGAGTTCATAGAGACCTTTCCGTATATCATCAAGTACAAGAAGGGCAAAGATAATGTGGTAGCCGATGCACTATCAAGGAGGTTTGCCTTGATATCAACCATGGAGGCAAAAGTCCTAGGATTTGAGCACATCAAGGATCTATACAAGGATGATCCTGACCTTGCTGAGAGCTACAAGGAGTGTAGCACAGGGAGTCATGGCAAATTCTACATCCATGAGGGATTTTTGTTTCGAGAAAGAAGGCTGTGCATACCACAGGGATCACTAAGGGAGCTTATCATCCGAGAAGCTCATGGAGGAGGACTCATGGGCCACTTTGGTGTCGACAAGACTCTAGCAGTGGTCAAGGAGCACTTCTACTGGCCACACATCAAGAGGACAGTAGAAGCTCATTGTGCAAGGTGCATCACTTGCAAGAAGGCAAAGTCCAGAGTGCAACCTCACGGGTTGTATCTCTCACTGCCCATACCGACGCATCCATGGGTGGATATATCAATGGACTTTGTTCTAGGTCTGCCCAAGATCAACCACAAAGATGCAATCTTTGTAGTGGTGGACAGATTCTCCAAGATGGCACACTTCATCCCATGTGCCAATGTCAATGATGCCACACAAACAGCTGAGCTCTTCTTCAGGGAGATAGTACGCTTCATGGAGTGCCAAGGACCATCGTATCAGACAGGGACACCAAGTTCCTCAGCCATTTCTGGAGGACCCTTTGGAGAAAGCTAGGCACGAAGGTACTCTTCTCAACCACTTGCCATCCTCAAACCGATGGCCAAACTGAAGTTGTCAACAGGACACTATCAACTCTTCTCAGAACTACACTAGGAAAGAACCTAAAGACTTGGGTGGAGTGCCTGCCATTCATTGAGTTCGCCACAACCGAGCCGTGCACTCAGCAACCAAAAAGACACCATTTGAAGTGGTATACGGCTTCAACCCTCTCACCCCATTGGAGCAAACACCACTGCCCCCAGCTGAGATGACCAACCTCAACGGAGCATCCAAAGCAGAGTTCATAAGGAGGTTACACCAGAAGGTAGCAGAGAACTTGGAGAAGAGGACTGGACAGTACGTGACTCATGCCAACAAAGGGAGAAAGGAGGTGATCTTTCAACCAGGCGATTGGGTGTGGCTGCACCTACGGCAGGAGAGGTTCCCAAACCTAAGGAGTTCCAAGCTAGCACCAAGAGGAGATGGACCATTCAGAGTGCTCGAGAGGATCAACAACAACGCCTACCGGATCGAGCTTTCAGGTGAGTTTAATGTGTCCAATACGTTTAATGTCACTGACTTGGCCCCTTTCCATGCAGATGATCCAGTTTTGAGGACAAAACCTACTGAAGAGGGAGGGAATGATGAGGACATCAGGTCGTACATCCGATTGCCCGAGGCAGCAGGACCAGCTGGCGCGCCTGCCGGACCAGACAGTACCGCCGGACCCTCGACCTATAGGACCAGACCGGTCAACATCACCGGCGGAGAGGCCCAAGCTCCCGGCACACTTGGTGGGGACGTGAATGACACCGCCGGTCCCTCTGATGACACCGCCGACTCCGGGATCAACTTGGCCGGTCCTGAAGCCATTCCGGCCAGTACCGCACACAACCCATCAGGTACAGGCCATCCAGCCGAGTACACGCATTTCCACTTCTACACAAGAGGACTCGGACCAAATGAGCTACCAGCTCCAGGACATGCACTTAGAGGATGTCTCAACACCAGTAGTACCTCAAGGAGCAATAACAAGAAGCAGATCAAGGGTGCTCTTCCACAAATTCAGCCTATGGGTCAACAAGCTTCTAGAAGAAGGTCGACTAAGGACAATGGGCCTAAAATACAAGGAAGAGTCCAGTAGCTTCTCAACAACACAAGGGACATCAGAGACTTGGGCTTTAGTGGCAAGAGAGGTCAAGGCCCAGAGACTTGTAACCCTACTCCAAGTCGAAGACTAGGAGCAAGGCGCGTGCATGCCACAGGGACGGCCACTTTCCATTTCTTGGCCATGAGGTAAGATAAGGTAAGTTTACATTCGAATATATTTGCCTCTTTCTGTTTTGCAGGGTAGGATCTAGTTGTTTACATTTTTGAGTCAAAGACATTTTAGGAATAGGTCCCTTTTTCGATTATGCACTTTTGTATCTTTTCCTTTTGTGCACTTTTGTAAACTTTCCATTTTTTCTTTATTTGTGTCGACCCTAGAAGGTCAAGCTGTCGAGCATATTAATAAGGCTCCTTCCAGCATGTAGTTCGACAACCTTTTTGATTATTAATAAAGTAGAACTTTTTCCCTACAAGTTTTCTCTCTAAGAATCTTATGCGCTTAGAACCCTAGTTGAGACCAGCCCTCCTAGCTCTAAGTTTGTGATTTATCACGAGGTTCATCATCCCTCGTGTGGTTCACTTCACCCTTCCATCGAATACCAACCAGAAAACCCCTATCCAGAAGCCTAAGGTTGAGTTTCTCACCTAATCTTCTACAAACAGCCCACGCGCATACATCCTTGAATCAAGGCTTGTATCAGTGATGTTGTTGATGGCTCGGCAGTCCACACACATGCGCCAAGTCCCATCCTTCTTGGGCACTAGCAGCACTGGTACAGCACATGGACTGAGGCTCTCTCGAACATATCCTTTCTCCAGGAGCTCCTTGACTTGCTTCTCAAGCTCTTTGGACTCCTCTGGACTCATCTGGTAGGCTGGCCGGTTGGGCAGGGCTGCTCCGGGCACTAGATCAATCTGGTGTTCTATGCCACGTAAAGGAGGCAAGCCTGCTGGTATCTCCTCTGGAAATACATCCTGGAATTTGTTGAGGAGTGTTGCTACTTCATGAGGTAGTCTACCTGTCCTGTTCTATACTCAACACTTCCTTGAAAACCATTAGTAACATTAAGTCCTTCGAGGCTAAAGCTCTCCGGACATGACTAGGTTGAATAAGAAAGTTAGACTTGACAAGTTTCTTTTCCTTACTCATTTGGAGTTGTAGCTCATGTACTTGGGCAAGTGTAAGAGGAGCTAAGCTGACCTTTCTCTTGTCATGCACGAAAGTGTATAGATTGGTTCGGCCATCATGCCTGGTCTCTTTGTCAAACTGCCATGGTCTTCCTAGTAGAAGATGGCCAGCTTGTATGGGCACCACGTCGCACACGACCTCGTCTTGGTACTTGCCCACACTGAATGGCACAGTGACTTGCTCATGAATCTTGAGCTCCACTTTGTCATCAAGCCATCTCAGTCTATATGGTCAAGGATGCCGTGTCCTCTCTAGACCAAGCTTATCAACCATATATGCACTAGCAACGTTAGTGCAAGAACCACCATCTATGATGAGGTTACATACCTTTCCCTTGATGGTGCAACGGCTGTGGAAGATGTTCTCCCTTTGGATGGTCTCTGAAGGATCCACCATTGCACTGGGGATACGTCTAGTGACCAGCACTTTCCCCACATCAGGGTACTCAATGTCACCATAGTCTCCTTCTGGCTCATAGTCCTCTTCATCTTGGGACTCATATTCTCCTGCCTCCGTAATCAGCATGACTCGGTTGTTTGGGCACTCCCTTGAGATGTGTCCACGTCCCCTGCACTTGAAACAAGTTATGTCACGTGATCTTTGAGGGTTAGAAGACTTACCAGGCTCTCTCTGGTCACGGGTGGGTTCAGGAGGCTTGCTCTTGAACCTTGACTCGATCTCCACGCTTTTGCCTTTGTCTGCTGTCATAGGCATGTTGCTTGGTGCCCAAGGTGTCTTAGGCTTGCTGCGGATGTCTTGGCTCTTACGTTTGATGTGCTGTTCAGCTTGCACAGATAGGTGGAACAAGTCCTTGAAGTCGTTGTAGATTTTCCTTTCCACCTTGCAGCTGATCCTTTCTTGGAGTCCATCCAAGAACTGTGCCATCAATGCTTCTTCATCATCATTGAGCTCCAATCTGTTCCTTAACCTCTCGAACTCTTCATAGTACTCCTCTACTGATCTGGTACCCTGCTTAAGAGTACGAAAACGACGTTGCAAATCCCTATGAAAGTAAGGTGGAACAAACCTTTGTCGCATGAGGTCCTTCATGTCGACCCATGAGTCTACGGGTCTCATTCTCTTCCTCCTGTCAGATACCTCACTATCCCACCAGATGAGGGCATTGTCCGTGACTTGTGCTACTGCCATTGAGACTCTCCTAGGTCCTGGTTGGTTGTAGTGATCAAAGATATGATCCATTCGCTTCTCCCAATCTAGGTAAGCCTCGGGGTCTACTTTTCCTGCAAAAGTTGGAGGAGTTAGTTTAACATCAGGATGAATTACCCGGTTATAGGTGTGTCCATCTCCATCCTCATGACGTCTAGGAGGCATTCTTGGTCTCTGGTGAAGACCATATGGCTCAAAGCCATCATCTTCTGCCTCTGGTTGCCGTGGAGGTCCTCTCGGCCTATGGTGATAGTTATGAGGTTGCGTGTCCTCATCTCCATCTGGCTGGGGTTCCTCCTGTTCGTACCGTGTCCCAAGGTACTCAGGACCCTCAGGACGATCTGGCTCAGCTCTCACGTGCCTTATGGCCTGGAATCTTACTGGTCTCTCCACGCGCTCCAACCTCTCGCCCATGGATGCGAGTTGTGTTTGGAGTGTGGTGAACATGGCCATCATGGCTTCAGCTGCGTCTCTATTCTCTTCTCCCATGGTGTGCTACAAAGAAAGAAGATAATTAGGGTGCTCCTAAATTATTAGGAGAGTTTCTTTTTATATGGGATTTGAAAAAAATGCAAAAAGGAAAATCTTAAGGAAAGGAAATTCGAAAAAAAGGAAACTTCCTAGACAACTTGTGCTAGCTGTCCAATTCGAATTCTTTTGTGTATTTTGCTATTTTCTTTTCTTTTCTTTTTGTTTTCTTTTTAATTTAACTTAAAACTAATTGAAATATGAATTAAACAAAAAGGAAAACGTGTATGCAATGCAAAAAGTGAATCTAAACCCTAGTGATACACGTAGGAGGCTAGATGCACTCGGTTTGGAGTTTGATGTTCTTTTTTTGATTTTTTCTTGAATGCGACTTAAACTAATGCAAGAACTAGAAATAAGACAAGCAAAAGGATAGAAACAACCTGGTTTAGGAGCTTTAAGCTCTGATACCAAAATGATACAAGCCTCGATTCAAGGCTTGGATGCGCGTGGGCTGTTTGTAGAAGATTAGGTGAGAAACTCAACCTTAGGCTTCTGGATAGGGGATTTCTGGTTGGTAAACGATGGAAGGGTGAAGTGAACCACATGAGGGGTGATGAACCTCGTGATAAATCACAAACTTAGAGCTAGGAGGGCTGGTCTCGACTAGGTTCTAAGCGCACAAGATTCTTAGAGAGAAAACTTGTAGGGAAAAAGTTCTACTTTATTTATAATCAAAAAGGTTGTCAAACTACAATGCTGGAAGGAGCCTTATTAATATGCTCGACAGCTTGACCTTCTAGGGTCGACTCAACTAAGAAAAAGGAAAGTTTACAAAAGTGCACAAAAGGAAAAAATACAAAAGTGTATAACCGAAAAAGGACCTATTCCTAAAATGTTCTTGACTCAAAAATGTAAAGCAACTAGATCCTACCCTGCAAAACAGAAAGAGGCATATATTCGAATGTAAACTTACCTTAACTCACCTCACGGCCAAGAAATGGAAGGTGGTCGTCCTTGTGGCATGCACGCGCCTTGCTCCTAGTCTTCGACTTGGAGTAGGGTTAAATATCTTTGGGCCCTGACCTCTCTTGCCACTAAAGCCCAAGTCTCTGATGTTCCTTGTGTTGTTGAGAAGCCTTTGGACTCTAATTTGCTCTTTTGGCCCATTGTCCTTAGCTGCTCTTCCTCTAGAAGCTTGTCGACCCATAAGCTAAATTTGTGGAAGAGTGCTCTTGATCTGCTTCTTGTCATTGCTCCTGGAGGTACCACTAGTGTAGATACTTCCTCTAAGTGCATGTCCTGGAGCTGGTAGCTCATTTGGTCCGAGTCCTCTTGTGTAGAAGTGGAAGTGTGCGTGTACTCGGCTGGATGGCCTGTACCGGCTGGATTGTGCGCTGTACTGGCCGGAATGACTTCAGGACCGGCCAAGTTGATCCCGGAGTCGGCGTGTCATCAGGGGGACCGGTGGTGTCATTCACGTCCCCACCAAGTGTGCCGGAAGCTTGGGCCTCTCCGCCGGCGATGTTGACCGGTCTGGTCCTATAGGTCGAGGGTCCGGCGGTACTGTCTGGTCCGGCAGGCGCGCCAGATGGTCCTGCTGTCTCGGGCAAGCTTCCTGGTCGGCCAGTCTGGTCTCCTGGCTGGATGTATGACCTGATGTCCTCATCAATCACCCTAGAAGACTCGGACCAAATCACCAGCCAGCTTCAGGGCATGGATCTAGAGGAAAGTTCTGCCCCAATGGTACCACCAGGAGGAATGAAAAGAAGCAGAACTCGGGCACTCTTCCACAAGTTCAGCTTGTGGGTGGAAAGGCTTCTAGAAGACCAAGGCAAAGCAACAATGGGCCAAGAGTGCAACAATCAAGTCAAGGGCTTCTCAACTCACCAAAGTACTCCAGAAGCTTGGGCTCTCGTGGCAAAGGAGGTTAAGGCCGAACAGTATGTCAACCTACTCCAAGTCCAAGAGTAGGAGCTAGGCGCGTGCAATCCACAAGGTCAGCCACCTTCCATTTCTTGGCCGAAAGGTAAGAAGGTAATTTTTCATATTATATGTTGTCTTTTCTGTTTTGCAGGGTAGGATCTAGTAGTTTTCCTTTTTGTTGAGTCAAGAACAATTAAGTAGTTTGCCTTTTCGGTTGTTTCCATTTTGTAATTTTCCTTTATGCACTTTTGTAACTTTTCCATTTTTCCTTTGAGTTGACCCTAGAAGGTCAAGCTGCCGAACATATTAATAAGGCTCTTTCAGCGTTGTAGTTCGACAACCTTTTTCTCATATCAATAAAGATAAGTATTTTCTTCTAAGAGTCTTCTCACAAAGCTCTTGTCGTCTAGACCTAGTTGAGACCCATACTCCTAGCTCTAAGCATTGTGATTTATCACGAGACCCCTCATATCTCGTATGGTTCACCTCACCCCACCACCCAACACACTCGCCCAAATCCATTCCAAGAAACCTAAGGCCGAGTTTCTCGCCTAAGTTCCTTGCAACCTGTCCGAGAGCATCACGGCCACCTATGAAGGCTCGTATCAGTTAACTTCATGCTTGCCTAGTAGTTTTTCCTTGGGTGTTGTGAATTGGAAGTCATTTGTGCCAGTTGGTTATCCAATTTCTTCAAGTGAAATGAAAGATTGTCATACTTGGTATTGAGTTCCCCAAAATCTCGATCAACCTTGTTGTTAATCTTAGTCATTTTCTGGTTCAAGTCACCGGCTTCTTTTGATTATCTTTCTAAAAATTTCTGCAAAATAGTTTTCATCTCATCATCTTGGGCTAGGTTTTGTGCAGCAGGGGCCTGAAGTTGAATGATTGCTGATGTTGGTTTTATTGCATTTTTGGTTCAAACCCCTGGGGTGGAAACTTGTAGTACTCTATCTAGTTTCTCATTGAGTGCTTTTATTCCCCTCCTGTTCTCATCTTCATAATTTCAGCTTCCTCGCAAAGATTGATAATAGTCCTCGCCATAATTACCATCACCCTACGCCAAATTCTCAACAAAAAATTTCAGCTTCTTTCCCAAGAAAATTCTCATTTCTAGTGGTATACAATAAGATTCAAATAATTGGGAGTACTCCTCGATGTAGAGTGCTTAGGAGTGACCTTTTACAGAACCCATGGTGAGGGCATTTTGTTGTGCTTAGGAGTGACTCTTTAGAGACCCCATGGTGAGGGCATTTTGTTGTGTATGCTTTGAATCGTTGCGATGCCTAACAAAAGTTCTCACTACCATGTTGCACAAATCTTGAGATGTCGTTTCTCAACCTCGCAGTCCTTGATGTTTAGAAAAATGTAGACAATAAAATACCTTCTTGCATTGATCCCATAAGGTGATGGCATCTTGCGGCAAGTTCTTTTTCCATTTGTGAGCCTTATCTCTGAGAGAGAATGGGAATAAAGGCAGCTTGAAAGCATCTTCTTAAATCCCATATATCTTAACTGCCTTGAAAAACCTATCAAACTGATCCAAGTGGTCAAGGGGATCCTCCATTAGCAAACCGTGAAACTTGCTCCTTTGCACCATATTTATAGATCTTGCCTTGATCTGAATATTTTTTTTATCATAGGTGATGGATGAATTCTAGTATGATTTCCATAGATGTTCGGCTCATCAAAAGTTTTAATGATCCTAGGGGCTTTAGAGATATATTAGTCCTCCTCCTCTCTATGCGTTTTCATTTCCCATGCCCACTCCTTGGGCTTCTAGATTGTAGTCAGTTGACTAGTAATCATTAAATTCAATTCTATTTCAGTCTACTAAACACCTTAATGTAAGACGTTGTATGAAGCCTTACAAAGGTTGAGGGCTGGCCGTGACACAAGATGGTGGTCATTCTCTCTTGTTACAGCCAAGAGGATAGAATGGGGATATAACGAGCTGGAGGTCATTCTCTCTCGTGGCATCAAGGCAGGGACAGTGATGGGCTAAGTGAGGTGCACCACAAAGAGAGTAAAAACTCTTTGATACATCACGAGAAGTTCAAGCAAGGAGACGGCGGCTATCTCTTGATTGAACTTGTAAAGTGCTTCTTTCTCCTTGAAGAAAATTTGATCTTTATTAATATCAAAAAGGCTTTAATTTTACGAGGCTGCGGGGAAACCTTATACAATGATTCTTCAGATTGACCTAATATCTGAATTAAATGAAATAAATGCAACAAAAAATCACAAACAAAAAGATATCGCAACAACACATAAAAAGAAAAAGTTCATAAACTTTAAAAAGAAAAGTCTAAAGTTTCGTGTGGGGTGAGGCATCTAAGTTTGAATTGGCATCATTTGGGCCGTTGTGAGGGCCATTTGTTCTTGCAACAATGTAATAAATGGTCCATACCTTAGCCTTACATGCAAATGGCCGTGTATAAGCACTAAGTGTTGATTCCGTGTGTGTTTGGGGCTTGGGCATTAAAGTCTTCTAATTCTTCACTTGATGCCTCAGGGTCTTGTTCTTGAATATCTTTCAGTTTTCTTCCTCCATCTTGAAGCTCTTGGTCCGTGGGCATTGTTCCGGCCCTTTCTTGTCCTTGGTGGGCACTTCGGGTCCTAGTGCGCTCTAATTCTGTAAAGCAAGGTATGGCCGTTGACTTGCAACTAAATGCAGAAGATATAACTGGAATTAGATGGTCATGGCCGTTGCCAATGGTCATTTTCCGAAGGTTTGGGAAAGATCAGGAGTTGGTTGATGTATCATGGTCGGTGGGCCATCTACAGCGGTGGTACTGGTTCCGGCAGGGGTCCGGCAGGTCTCTGTCCATGTCATTACCTCATGGCCAAGGGATTTGAGATAGTTCTTCATGGCAAGATTGGACCTCCTCCTCAGTTGTTTGCTCTTGGACCGTGTGGCAGGCGCTTCTTGTACCACGGGCCATGGCTCTGGTCTGTGGTCGGTACCATGGTCCTCATCATTCCCTCCCTCTTCAGAAGGCTTTGTCCTCAAAACTTGATCTCCGGTATCATAAGGAGAGAATTCAGCCACCTTAAAGGTGTGGGAAATGTTTACCTCTTCCAGAAGTTCTAGTCGATAGGCATTGTCGTTGATCTTTTGTACGATCTTGAACTGCCCATCTCCTCTTGGGGCTAGTTTGGAGGCTCTCTTCTGGGGAAACCTTGCAGGCCTCATGTGCAGCCAAACACATTCTCCTGGTTCAAAAGTCAGCAGCTTCCTGCTCTTGTCAGCCCTTTTTTTACTATTTGAGGGTGTCACGTTGTTGAAAACAGTTGCTTGGTGCCAAGCTTTTTCCATAATGTCCTCTAAAAATGGTTAAAGAACTTGGTGTCTCTGTCCAACACTATGGTCCTTGGTATTCCATGAAGTTGAGCCACTTCCTTGAAGAATAGGTTAGCTATTTGGGTTGCATCATGTGTCTTCTCACACGGTATAAAATGTGCCATCTCAGAATACCGATCTATCACCACAAAGATTGCATCTTTGTGTCGAATCTTGGGCAACCGTAGGACAAAGTTCATGGAAATATTTACCCAATGGTCGTTAGGTATAGGTAAAGGCAAATATAAACCATGTAGAAGTAACCTGGATTTTGCTTTGTGACATGTGATGCACCGAGCAAAAAACCTCTCTACATCTTTCTTGAGGTGAGGCCAACAGAAATGGTTCATCACTACGGCCAGTGTCTTATCGACACTAAAGTGTCCCATTAGGCCTCTTCCATGTGCTTCACTAATCACCAGCTCTCTCATTGGTCCATGGGGCAAGCACAACCTCTTATCCTTGAACAAGTAACCGTCTTGGATGTAGAAGGAGAAATAAATTCCTTTGCCACACTCTTTATAGCATTCCAAGCTCTAGATCAGTAGAATAGAGCTCAAATGGCATTACCAAGAATTAATAGTGTCCTTCATGAGTTCTAAAGGCTGTTTTAGGAACATCCGCAGCCTTTACGCGAATCTGATGATATCCGGAGCTAAGTCGATCTTGGAAAATATGACCGATCTGCGTAATTCGTCCAGTAATTGGTCGATCATTGGTATGGGAAAGCTTTTGGGTACTGTTGCCTTGTTCAAGGCCCGGTAGTCGACGCAAAACCGCCAGCTACCGTCCTTCTTTTTGACCAATAGAACTTGACTAGAAAATGGACTATTACTCTCCTGTATAATACCGGCAGCCAACATCAGTGCAACATGTCGCTCAATTTCTGTTTTCTGCACATGCGGATAACGGAAAGGCCATACACTCACTGGTTTCATACCTGGCTTTAGGGTGGTGCCGTGGGCCTTATTTCTCGCGAGTGGGAATCCTCCTGGTTCAGAAAAAACGTCCTGAAACTCCTCCAAAACTTCCTTGAACCTTACCGGAGTAACCTTTCTCTCTTGTCCGTCTTCAGGCTGCAACAACCCAAGTTCTACCATTACCCCCTCTCCACCTTTGCAAATCGACTTGATGAGGGCTTGTAGTGAGGTTGAGCCGTTACACAAACTCTGGTCTCCTCGCAAGTTGACTTGTTTTCTCTGCATCCAAAAACTCTTCAATTGCTCCTGCCAATTCTCTCTCATTCCTCCCAAGGTTGCTAACCATTGAATACCCAGTATTACGTCTGCTATCCCTAACTCCAGGGGTTAGAACTAGCTCGCACCGTATACCCCTCCAGCGCTATCTCCACCCCGTGACATACCCCATGGCTCCTTACAGTTACGCCGGTACTCGTGACTACTCCATAACCTCCAATTACCGTTAACGGAAGCTCGAGTTGACCCACTACTTCCTCAGAAATAAATTGTGAGACGCCTTGCTATCCACCATGCAGAGTACCTCATCATGTTGAAGTTGGCCCTTGAGCTTGAGCGTCTTAGGTGAAGAAATTCCTACCACCGAGTTCAACGAGAGCTCAGCTAATTCAGTCATTTCTTCCCCTTTGACCTCCCCCTTTGACCTCCCCCGTGATGATTTCCTCCTCTGTAACTTCCGTCTCGGCTCCCTCCGCCTCTACCAGGAGCACCCGAAGCTCCTTAGCTCGACATTGATGGTTAGCCATCCATCGTTCATCACATTTGAATCAAACACCACTTGCGCGTTTTTCCCAGAGGTCGGCATCGGTCAGACGATGGTAAGGTGCCCTTCTGTTTTCCTCCCTGCGGAACTGAGTGCCCGAGCCCCAAACTGGTCGATTAGGGTTTTCCTGAAAACGCGGTCGTTTTGGTGGTTGCTGGATCCAGAATTTTGGGCCATAAATGATTTGGCCCAACTCCTTGATTCCATCCAACTCTTGTTTGCGTAGTGCGCTTCTGCCAATTAGGCCCTCCCATTTGCACCGATCCAGAAACCCAGTTGTTGTCCCCCCCCCCCTTCCTGCAATATGCACATTTCTTCCGCCGCTTGTACGTGTTGTTCGACTGGTACCCCCGACTGTCGATCCCACGGTAGATTCGTCCATCTCTGCCCATTGTTCTACTCTATTAGCCATCATCATCATCTTTTTTAGTGTTCTGGGCTCGATCATCCGTACCCCTGCTCGCATCTTTGGTTTGAGCCCTATCATGAAGGCTATCTCCAAGATGTTCTCCGACAACTCCGGTGCGTTGGCGGCTAACGCCATAAAATCTTGGCAGTATTGATGCACCGATTCCTCCTGGCGAAGTGTGAGTAATCATCGCTCTCCTGGCGAGCTCTCTAGGGTCTCGACAAAGTTCTCCAAGACCCTCTGTTTTAGCTGCTCCCAACTGTCGAACGGGCTGCACTCCTTTTCCCATTGAAACCAAATGAGAGCTTCATCGCTGAACCCCATCCTCAGCACTCTCATCTTCTCCTCCTCCGAAAAAGACCCAAGCTCAAAATATTGTTCCATTCTCAATACCCATTGTTCCGCGTGAGCTCTATCAAAGATAGGCATCTCAACCCTATGGATGAGGGGCTCCTTAGACATCTTCTGGGTTCTATTCTCCTCAGCTGTCGCAATAGGGCACGAACGTGACGTGCTGGGAAACAGGCCTGGTGGAATGTCTTCACGGGTGCTAGAGCCCCCGCGGGATATTTGAGATTCCTCCACCCCTTTCTCTGCTCGCACTGTCTGCAACTCCTATTCTCGGAGCCGAGCTTCGATCCTCTCTAACACACTCAGTTTCTCCCACTGGCTTTTATTTCCATCACCACTGGCTCCAGCGACGACAACTTTTCCACATCTTGCTATAAATCTGCTACCACCTTCTCCAATGCATTATCATCTTTCTTGGGTGCCATCTTCTCTTCACGATCGTATGCTCTAATACCAAAATGGTAAGTATTAGAATAAAAACGGAGATTTTTTCTAAATAATACGATATCTTAAATAACTTGAGAGAAATGTTTAATGGAGTTTCTCTCGAGTTTTTACACTCACTATTTCGATAACCAATTCTTACGTACTATTCTCTTTGTTATATTACTTCTCTCCTCTCATATAATCATGGTTATTTATTTACTAAATACAAACTTTGAGAAGCCAGGCCTCCTCCCAAAACTTGATCTGCTTAGCTCGGCCCATTTCCCCATTTTGGTCTTCGTTTATATGTGTGAAGGAGGAGGTCGAATTCCTGTTGTATCAATTTTCTCAGTGAGTAGAAGGAAAAAAATTGAACCTTTTGCTCAGAATTTTCTTCTTGGTTATAGTTTAGCTTCTCTCTTGCAACTCGATCGCCTCTTTTCTAGCTTTATTTCTCGGAAAAAGCAAATTAGAAGAAGAGAAAAGCATTAAGAAAAAAAAACTGACGAAATGTTGTCTGAAATATATTTTGTTTATTAAACCAAAATAAACAGAAGTACACCGAATTGGACCAAACTAGTCTGAAATAGTCCAAAAATCCGAATAAACTAAATTAAATCAAAAAATTTAATCAAATTAATCTAAAATTAACCAAAAAACTAAAATATAAAATATTAAACTGATTAAACCTAAATTTTAAATAATTAAACCAAAAAATCTATTTATAATTTGATTTAATTTGGAATAGTTTTATATACTAAAAATCGAACCGATTAAACCGACAAAAAACCCGAACTGAACCGAATTATTTTTATTTTTTTGGTTGATTTTTTCCAAAACCAAATTAACCGAAAACTATAAAACTCGACCCGATTGACCCGAAAAAATCGAAAACTCATGCCTAGAAAAAATTTCAAATACATTTTTTTAAAAACCCACGAAAAAAAATTTTCAAATATATTTAAAAACTATGTTTTTCAAAACCCGTGAAAACTATTTCTCCTAAATGAATCATACCTTCGACGGTGGATTGCGAGTGGGGCGGCAGCAGAGCGGACTTCAAAACGACAAAAAAAATCAATTTTTAACAAAAAAGCCACAAAAAATGATTTTTTAACAAACTTTAGAAGCTATTTTTTCAAAAATCCGGTAAAACTATTTTTTCAACATGAATATATACCTCCCACGGAGACCGCGACGTGGACTCAGAAACGTACGGAAATCAACCTATAACACAAAAGCCAATAAATAATAATAAAAATAGATTTAGAAAAAATAACACTTATTCAACTAGAAACACATAGATATGTCAATGAAAACAAAAAAGCTTTTAAAAAACTCATAAAAACTCATAAAAACTCAATGGGTAAGAAATTTTAATTATATAACTAGGATAGTACATGTGCTCAGTCAAAATTTAATATTTTAAAATTTTTATATTTAAATAAATTTTTAAATAAAATATAAAGAAGATTTATCATATTTTTTCTTATGTTATATATAACTATACATTTTTTTATAGAAATCAATTGATTTTATTCAAAATCTTAAAATCTCATGACTTTTAAATCCGTTAGATTCTTAATATATATATATATATATATGTGAGGATAAAATTTTTTAAAAATTTAAAATATAAAAACTAATACAATGTTATAAATAAATTTGGGGCATTTGCAAAATTAATCTAAAATTTGACTTTAATTACAAGTTTAACCCTTTTAAATTTATTTTTACAAAACTAGCTTTCTATCTTTTTTTATCTTTCAACAATAACTTTATTTACAACTTTACCATTATCTTAAAAAAAACACACAGACCATTATGAACAAACTTTTAAAAAATATTACGAAATGTCATCTTGTTCATTGCACACAACCACCATTGTCGTGGTTGTTGGAAGCTCTTAATTCCATCTGACACAGCCATCATTTACCTCTATTCCTTCATCAAAACTCATTCATCTCAACCTCTTTCATTTTCTCTCACATTTTCTTTTAATTTCTCTCTTCACACTACATTCAAAAGCTTCAAACTTTACAAAAATTCATCATTATCCGTTAAAACAAGCTTCCGTCATCTTTTAAGTTGCGTAGCTAAAAAATCAAGATCGAAGGTTAGTTTTTGTGTTTTGGCTTCGGTCAATTTTTCCAGTTCATACAGTTACGAGAAGTTTGCTTTGTAATATATTTACAAAGCAAACTTCTCTAGTACACTTCTCAAAGTCTGCTTTGCAAATAAAATACAAAGCATACTTCTCGAAATCTTATTTAATCGGAATAAATATCTTTTTAACTGGAATAAACTGTTTTTCTCACTGAAGCAAACTTCTCGAGAAGTCTGCGTTGGTGAGAAAAACAGTTTATTCCGGCTAAAACAAACTTCTCCGAGAAGTCTGCTTTGGTGAGAAAAACAGTTTATTCCAGCTGAAGCAGACTTCTCCGAGAAGTCTGCTTTGGTGAGAAAAATAGTTTATTCCGGCTGAAGCAGACTTCTCCGAGAAGTTTTTGAAGTTTATTCCTATTAAAACAGACTTCTCGGAGAAGTCTGCTTTAGCAAGAATAAACGGTTTTTCTCACCAAAGCAGACTTCGCGAAGGCAACCTGTAATGAAGTCTGCAACACGAAAATCCATTGATTCATAAACCAACGTCAAATTCAAAACGTAAGAAAAAACCTCAAAAACAACCACAAAAACTGTAAAACCACCATAAATCTCAAACATCTATTGAAAATCTTAAAAAACCATATAAAATGTTAAAAACCATTAAAAATCACTTTAAAAACTACTAAAACAACAATATTACTTTTTGTAAATCTTTTTCCAGATCTACAGCAAGAGAAAATAAGAAATAAGATAAGAATATAAGAAAAAAGATTAAGAAAACAATAAAAAAAATAACAAAATCTCCAAAACCACAAAAAACGTAACAACTAGTAAAGACAACAAACTTACGTTTTCAATCTATTATGAAGTCTGCAACTGAATTCTACAACGTGTAATGAAGTCTGCAACACAAAAATCCAGTAATTCAAAAACCAACGTCAAATTCAAAACGTAACAAAAAAACTCAAAAACAACAAAAAATTGTAAAATCACCATAAATCTCAAACATCTATTGAAAATCTTAAGAAAACCATCTAAAATTTTAAAAACCATTAAAATCACTTTAAAAAACTACTAAAACAACAAAAGTAGTTTTTGTAAATCTTTTTCTAGATCTACAAAAAGAGAAAATGAGAAATAAGATAAGAATATAAGAAAAAAGATTAAGAAAACAACAAAAAACAACAAAATCTCCAAAACCACGAAAAACGTAACAACTAGTAAAAACAACAAACTTACGTCTTTAGATCTCGTGACTTCATTTTCCAGATTAACAACAAGAGAAAATGAGAAATGAGATAAGAATATAGGAAAAAATAAAGAAAACAACAAAAACAACAAAATTCACCAAAACTACGAAAAACTAAAAACTACTAAAAGCAGCAAGCTTACGTTTTTAGATCTCTTCATTTTATTTTCCAGATCTACAATAATATAAGACGAGAAAGAGTGTTATAAAAATAACAAAAGATCTAAACAATAAAAATATTCCAAAACTATAAACCCAAAACCATATAAACAAAAAAAACTTATCTTTTTCATATCTCATGATTTTTTTCCAGATCTACAAAATAACAAGATGACAAAAAACATGAGAAGAGAAGAAGAAAAGAAAAGAGGAGAGGTAAAGAGAGAATAAGAGAAGATTTACCTTGTAGTTATTTTTGGAGAATGAAGGCTCCCGCGTTTTTTTAAAAATAAAATTATGATAAAATTTTAGGGTTAGCTTCTTTATATATGGATAATTAAATTTGGTTAGGTTAAAAACTGTAAATTTGGTTATATTAAATTTAAGTTAAAATTTTTTTAATTTCCGGTTTGCATAGACTTCTCGAAGTCTTCAAAGTTTATTACGGCTGAAGTAGACTTCTTGGAGAAGTCTGCTTTAATAGGAATAAACCTCAAAGACTTCTCGAGAAGTCTGCTTTGGTAAAAAAACAGTTCATTCCAGCTGAAACAGACTTTTCGAAAAGTGTGTTTTGTATTTTTACATTACCCTAAACTCTAAATTGAAGAAAACTAGTTTAGTTACATTTAATTTCTCGTTTGTGCAGATTTCTCGAGAAGTCTACTTTGTTAAATCTACGACAACATATCGAGAATTTTGCGTAATCCTAAATCCTAAATAATAAGATTCACTAAATGTGCCAAAGTTTTGTTAAAAATTCGATGAATATGTTGAAAATAGTTAAGTAAATACAAAACTCAAACAATTTTCCTTTAAAAATTTGTAAATCTAAATTTTCAAGTTTAGCACATGATATTTCAAATTTTACCATGAATTCTCTACAAAAACATCAACTATTAATCCACAACACATAACAACAAAAACTAACAAATATTTGATACCATTAGATCGAATCCAATCTCCTTATTTTTAAATTCATTATAACTTTTACGTGTTTTTGATATGTATATAAATTTTTTTAATAACAAATTTAATTTTTTTTTAAATATTTCATGATTTTTATTTGATTTAGGTAATTTATTTACAAAGCAGATTTCGAGAAGTCTGCTTTGGGGAGAAAAACAGTTTATTCCGGCTGAAACAGATTTGTCGGAAAAGTCTGCTTTGGAGAGAAAAATAGTTTATTCCGGTTGAAGCAAACTTCTCGAAAAGCATGCTTTGTTGAGAAAAATAGTTTATTCCGGCTGAAACAGATTTCTCCGAAAAGTTTGTTTTGGTGAGAAAAGCATTTTAATCCGGTTGAAACAGACTTTTCGAAGTATGCTTTGATAACAAAAAGCACGTAGGGACTGAAACGTAATTGATATTTCGACATTATTTTTTAGTCAAAAAGAGTGTTTAGTAATGTCTCTACCCTCATAGGTTAGTTTTGTAAAAATATTTTCATGGGGGGTTAAACTTGCATTTGGAGTCAAGTTTTAGTTTATTTTTAGCAATTCCCCCAATAAATTTTTATGGAATTAAATAAGAGATTTTATAACATTTTTTAATTAATTTAATGAAATTAGTTTAATTAATTTTTATATTATAAAATATATTCATATATATATATAATACTCATAATTATTACAAAAATTATATAATATAAAATTTTGTTTGAAAATATCTTGATTGTTTTTGGAAACAAAAACAAAATTAAATTCATTAATTTAAATTAAGAAATATTGGTTGTTTGGTTATTATGATGCGTAATTAATGATTTTTTATTAATTTAATTACAAAAAATGTTAAAAATGAATATTGTGATGACACATCAGCAAATTTGAACTCTAATATTTCTCTTTTAATATATATTAGATATAGTAGATTATCTTACTAAATAAAAGTAGGTATTTGAAGCTCATAAAACTATCCACCTAAACAAAAAAATAAGTTCTAAAAAATGACAAATCATCAAATTTATCCACATCATTCTAAACAAAAATATTTATTAATAATTTCTATAAAACTAAATTTCTAAATTATTAAAACTTCAAAAATAATTTGACGATTAAACTTGCACAAACAATTAAAACTTATAACCACTAAGTCACCTATTATTGACCACTACTATCTCACCTTTTATTGTCTTAGTTACTAGCATCTCACTTTTTATTGTCTACTACCATCCTAATAATGATTTTCAATTACTAACATTGTACGCATTCCCTACAAATTAATCATGACATCAAAAACTTTCTCTCAACCTCATATTTTCGGTTTTTTCAACGATTTTGATGAAAATTTTTGTAATTAAGAAATATTGGTCTCAATTATTCATTTTTGGGAAGTCCAAAATTTTAACAAATATAACACACTTATGAGTTTGAAAATGCTTTTCCTCGACAAAGAGGTATGTTTACAAAAATTTGAAATAATTTTCTCTCCACCTCGATTTTTTCTTCATAATATGTGTGTGGTAAAACTAATATCTATTTTGCTTACCATTGTTGAAATAATTAGAAAAAATCTTATTACGAGAGGCTATATATGTAAGTGTGCAATATTCTATTTTGGAAATATGTAGATTACAAAAAATATTTTAAAATAGTTAAAAATAATAAAAATTTTATATGTTAATTTTCATAAATATTTTTAAAAGGAATTTTTACTCTGTTTTTCTATAATATAATTAAAGATATATTTAAGACTATTTTCAAAATTATTTTAAAATAGTTAAAAATAATAGAATTTTTATATGTCAATTTTTCTAAATAATTTAAACATAAAATTTTTATTCTATTTTTCTATAATATAATTAAAGATATATTTAAGACTATTTTTAATATATTTTTCTAATTTAAAATAAACATAATTTTCTCTAATATATAATTTTTTGACATTTCAATGCAATACAAAAATTCATTTGGCAAACAGAATTTTTTCGTTTGAACATATTTTGAAGGCTAATTTAGTTTACAAGTTTAAAAAATTTATGATCAACATCGGTAAAAAGTTTTACAAACTCACCGACCATAAAAATGACATCTGTTTCAGCAATCAAACAACAATGGTTGAAGTAAATGATGAATGACACAATTAATTTAAAAATTCAGAATACACATGTATCTTGAATTTGTGGTTATTGTCGATACAAATACCGACTTATTTGATAACAAACTTTAATATAAAAATATTTAAAAATTAAATATTTAAAAAAATTTAAATGTAATAATGAAAAAATATCGCACCGTACGCGGACTATCACCTAATCTATACTAATAAAAGTACAAGTTTGAGGCTTCTCATGCTGTACATGTAAGCAAAAAAATTTGGTATACCATGATGACACGTGGCATTGTTTAAACAAAGATGAAAAAAAAAGTTTTTGAGATATTTTCTACATAGCCAAAAAAAAATTGCTCTATCACCATAATGATACGTGATATTATTAAAATAAAGTAGAAAAATATATGTTTAATGTTTAATCCATTCTATTTTTAAACTTTTCTTTTATTTAATATAGATTTGACTATACAAATTATCTAAAAAACATAATAATATTATTTGAAAAATTTTAAAAATCTATATATATATATGTATATTTGTTTATCAATTTAGGTTTACAATGTAAAAAAGATAACATGTTTTTACTAACAATAACATACAGAATATAAATTTCAAGCGTAGAAGTACAAGAATTTGTGAAAAAATATGCTATAAAATTATACAATTAAAACAACGCATGAAATCTAACTAAATAAAAGAAATTCGTTATGGCTTTTAAAGCTACCCATGTCACCCAAATTAACAAATTTTAAAATATTTACATGTTAACAATTTTCACTTTAAACAAATCTTCCAGCTATTTAAAAATTAAAATAAAATTACGGTTTCTTATATAACACTATCTCAAAATTTAGTTACAAAATAGAAGGAATTTATTGTATTTTCTCAAACTGTTCACTTCATCCAAAATAACAAGTTATAAAATAACGATACGTGAGTAACTATCACTTCAAACAATTAAACACATTATCATAGTTTAGACTATTAGTATTCCAACCATTTAAACAGTTGAAATAAAATTATTGTTTCTTCCATACCACTATCTTAGATTTTAATGACCACTATCTTCATAATAATGAGTTTCAATTACCTAATTCTATAAAACCAACAATTCTCTAATGTCAAATATAAACTTTGCAAACAATCCATAAAAACTAGGGGCATTTGCAAAATTGACCTAAAATTTATCGTCAATTGCAAGTTTGGCAATTTAAACTTTTTTTTGCAAAACTATCTTTCTATCTTTATTTTATCCTTCAACAATAACTTCATTTACAACTTTGCCATTAGCTTAAAAAAAAAACAAAAACAACACAAAGACCATTATGAACAAATTTTTCAAAAATATTACGAAAATACCATCTTCTTCAATGCATACAACCATCATTATCGTGGTTGTTGGGAGAAAAACATTTTATTCCTATCAAAGTAGACTTCTCGGAGAAGTCTGCGACGTTTATTCCGATCAAAGCAGACTTCTCGGAGAAGTCTGCTTTGATAGGAATAAAAATTGCTTTGGCGAGAAAAATAGTTTTTTCCTATCAAAGCAGACTTCTCAGAGAAGTCTACGACGTTTATTCCGATCAAAGCAAACTTCTCGGAGAAGTCTACTTTGATAGGAATAAAAATTGCTTTGGAGAGAAAAACATTTTATTCCTATCAAAGCAGACTTCTCCGAGAAGTCTGCGACGTTTATTCCGATCAAAGCAGACTTCTCGGAGAAGTCTGCTTTGATAGGAATAAACGTCGCATGCGAGAAGTCTGCTTTGGCGAAAAACATTTTATTCCTATCAAAGCAGACTTTCGGAGAAGTCTGCGGCGTTATTCGATCAGCAGACTTCTCCGAGAAGTCGCTGATAGAATAAAATTGCTGGAGAAAAACGTTTTATTCCTATCAAAGCAGACTTCTCGAGAAGTCTGCGACGTTTATTCCGATCAAAGCAGACTTCTCCGAGAAGTCTGCTTTGATAGGAATAAAAATTGTTTTGGCGAGAAAAAAGTTTATTCCTATCAAAGCAGACTTCTCGAGAAGTCTGCGGCGTTTATTCGATCAGCAGACTTCTGAGAATGCTTTGATAGGAATAAAATTGTTTTGGAGAGAAAAACATTTTATTCCTATCAAAGCAGACTTCTCCGAGAAGTCTGCGACGTTTATTCCTATCAAAGCAGACTTCTAAGAGAAGTCTGCGACGTTTATTCCGATCAAAGCAGACTTCTCGGAGAAGTTTTCTTTGATAGGAATAAAAATTGCTTTGGAGAGAAAAACATTTTATTCCTATCAAAGCAGACTTCTCCGAGAAGTCTGCTTTGGCGAGAAAATTATTTTATTCCTATCAAAGCACACTTCTCGGAGAAGTCTGCTTTTATCGGAATAAACATCGCAGACTTCTCCGAGAAGTCTGCTTTGATAGGAATAAACTTTTTTTCTCGCCAAAGCAATTTTTATTCCTTTCAAAGCAGACTTCTTTGAGAAGTCTGCTTTGGTGAGAAAAACATTTTATTCCTATCAAAGCAGACTTCTCGGAGAAGTCTGCTTTGATCGGAATAAACGTCGCAGACTTCTCGTTGAAGTGTGCTTTGATAGGAATAAACTATTTTTCTCGCCAAAGCAATTTTTATTCCTATCAAAGCAGTCTTCTCCGAGAAGTCTGCGACGTTTAGATCAGACTTCTCCAAGAAGTCTGCTTTGATCGGAATAAATGTCACAGACTGCGAGAAGTCTGCTTTGGCGAGAAAACCATTTTATTCCTATCAAAGCAGAATTCTCGGAGAAGTCTGCTTTGATCGGAATAAACGTCGCAGACTTCTCCGAGAAGTCTGTTTTGATAGGAATAAAAATTGCTTTGGCGAGAAAAACAGTTTATTCCTATCAAAGCAGACTTCTCCGAGAAGTCTGCGACGTTTATTCCGATCAAAGCAGACTTCTCCGAGAAGTGTGCGATGTTTATTCCGATCAAAGCAGACTTCTTCGAGAAGTGTGCTTTAATAGGAATAAAATGTTTTTCTCGCCAAAGGAGACTTCTCCGAGAAGTCTACTTCAGTGAAAAAAATTAGTATGTGTACAATGATCTAATCAAATTCATTAATTTTTACCACAGATAATGGTCCAAATCGTTGTTGTTTGTGGGGAGTGGAGTATTACAGATACTTGGAATTTTCTGTGGATAATATAAGAGGAGGAAAAATGTTTGTAATTGAGGATGATGATTACGTTGTTGATGAAGATGAGAATAAAGTTTAATCGAATGCTGAGGATTACATTCTTTACGGTAAAGTAAAAGATGAATAAATTCAGTTTTAGTGTTGAGTATCTCAGAAAATTAAGTTACGAGTAAGGACAAAGTACAAAGTCTGCCGAGAAGTCGGCAAAGAAGTCTGCGAGATCTATACAACAAAGTTTGCCGATATAAGTGTGTAGTTTCGAAACATGTAACCAATCAATTCAATTAATTTGAAGACATAATGTTATCGATGTTGTTTTACAAAAACATCCAACACTATCCTGTTAACTTAGTATTTTGATGGAATTGTTTATACATATCTTTCAGTTCTTGTTCTTTCTTGTTATTAGGAAGTATGCACTAAGTATCTTAAATATGCACTAAGTCTTTAACTATGTATAAAAGTGTTTATGAAAATTTATACTAATATTTGTGTTTTTAATAGTTGTCATTTTGTAATTTTATAAGTATGATTTGACTTGAGCTGATTGAAAGGTGATTGACATACAACTAATAGTTTATTATAATTCTGAAAAAGTTGATTGAAAACTGACTGACAAGATGGAGTGATGCGAGCTAGTGATATGTACAATAAAGTTGACAAAAACTCATTTAAAATATGACTAAAAATACAAACGAAATCTGCAATTATTAATGAAGTCTACAAGTGAAGTCTGCATTTGTAATGAAAACGTGTTGTGAAGTCTGCAACTGAAGTCTGCAACCTGTAATGAAGTCTGCAACCTGTAATGAAGTCTGCAACACGAAAATCTATTGATCTAAAAACCAAAGTCAAATTCAAAACGTAAGAAAAAAATTCAAAAACATCCACAAAAACTGTTAAACCACCATAAATTTCAAGGGGAATTTCAAACATCTATTGAAAATCTTAAACCATCTAAAATTTTAAAAACCATTAAAAATCACTTTTAAAACTACTAAAACAACAATATTACTTTTTGTGAATTTTTTTCTACAACAAAAGAAAATGAGAAATAAGATAAGAATATAAGAACTCTACAACAGAAGTCTGCAACTGAAATCTGCAAACCTGTAATGAAGTCTGCAACACGAAAATCCATTAATTCAAAAACTAGTGTCAAATTCAAAACGTAAGCAAAAAACTCAAAAACAACAACAAAAAACTGTAAAACCACCATAAATCTCAAATATCTATTAAAAATCTTTAAAAAAACCATATAAATTTTTAAAAACTATTAAAAATCACTTTAAAAATCTAGTAAAACAACAAAATTAGTTTTTGTAAATCTTTTTTCTAGATCTACAACAATAGAAAATGAAAAATAAGATAATAATATAAGAAAAAATTAAGAAAACAACAAAAATAACAAAATCTCCAAAACCATGAAAAACGTAACAACTAGTAAAAATAACAAACTTACATCTTTAGATCTCGTGACTTTCTTTTCTAGATCTACAACAATACAAGATGAGAAATAAGATAAGAATATAGGAAAAAACTTAAGAAAACAACAAAAACAACAAAAATCACAAAACTACGAAAAACTTAAAAACTAATAAAAGCAACAAGCTTACGTTTTTTGATCTCTTCACTTCTTTTTCCAGATCTACAACACTATAAGACGAGAAAGAGTGTTATAAAAATAACAAAAGATTTAAACAATAAAAATATTCTAAAATCACAAACCCAAAACCATATAAACAAAAAAAATTTACCTTTTTCATATCTCATGATTATTTCCAGATATACAAATAACAAGATGACAAAGAACATGAGAAGAGAAGAAGAAAAGAAAAGAGGGGAAGTAAAACGAGAAGAAGAGAAAATTTACCATGTAGTCATTTTTGGAGGATGAAGGCTCCCACGTTTTTTTTTTGGAAATGAAATTATGATAAAATTTTAGGGTTACCTTTTTTATATATGGAGAGTTAAATTTGGTTAGGTTAAAAACTGTCAATTTCCGGTTTGCGCAGACTTCTCGAAGTCTGCTTTGGTGAAAAAAACAGTTTATTCCGGCTGAAGAAGACTTCTCGAAGTCTGTTTTGTATTTTTTACATTATCCTAAACTCTAAATTGAAGAAAACTGGTTTAGTTACATTTAATTTTCGGTTTGTGCAGATTTCTCGAGAAGTCTGCTTTGTTAAATCTACGAAAACATCTCGAGAAGTCTGCTTAACCATAAACCCTAAATAATAAAATTCACTAAATGTGCGAAAATTTTGTTAAAAATTGGATGAATATGTTGAAGATAGTTAAGTAAATGCAAAACTCAAACAATTTTCTTTTAAAAATTTGTAAATCTAAATTTTCAAATTTATCACATGATATTTCAAATTCTAGCATGAATTTTCTACACAAACATCAACTATTAACCCACAACACATAACAACAAAAACTAGCAAATATTTTATACCATTAGATCGAATCCAATCTCCTTATTTTTGAATTCATTATAACTTTTACGTGTTTTTGATATGTATATAAACTATGTTAATAGCAATTTTAATTTTTTTAAATATTTCAAAATTTTTATTTGATTTAGGTAATTTATTTACAAAGCAGGCTTCATGAAGTCTGTTTCAGCCGGAATAAACTGTTTTTCTCACCAAAGTAGACTTTTCGGAGAAGTCTGCTTCAACCAGAATAAACTGTTTTTCTCACCAAAGCAGACTTCTCCGAGAAGTCTGCTTTGATTGGAATAAACCTCGCAGACTTTTCGGAGAAGTCTGCTTTGATCGGAATAAACCTTCCAGACTTCGTGAAGTCTGTTTCAATCGGAATAAACTGTTTTTCTCACCAAAGCAGACTTTTCGGAGAAGTCTGCTTCAGCCGGAATAAACTATTTTTCCTACCAAAGCAGACTTCTCCGAGAAGTCTGCTTTGATAACAAAAAAACACATAGGGACTGAAACGTAATTGACATTTCGACATTATTTTTTTGACCAAAGGAGTGTTCAGTAATTTCTCCATCCTCATAGGTTAGTTTTGCAAAAAAATTGTAAATTGTCAAACTTGCATTTGAAATCAAGTTTTATCTCATTTTAGCAATTCCACCTAAAAACTAATCATGACATCAAAAACTTGACATTCTTCTTATCATCCTCATATTTTCACCATTTTTGAGAAGTTTAACGGTGATTTAATTGTATATATATTAGTTAGATTTATTCACTTGGAAAGCTTGATATTTTAACAAAAGTAACGCACTGATAGGTATTGAAGTGCTATCACTCTCACAAAAAAGTATGTATATAATATCTCAATCTACATGTTTTTAAATTATATGATTTCTAAAATCTGATAATTATTAGAAATTTATGATTCATTTAAATTTACTAAAATTTTTTTATCATAACATGCAATACAAAAATCAAAAAATCACTATAATAGTTAAAAAACTGTTATGTGTTTGTGTTTTTATTTACCAATGTTTGTGTTACTATTTACCAAAAAAATATTTTTGATTAATTTTCAAAATAAAATATTTTAATTAAATAATATATTTTAAATATTAATTATTTTTTATAAAATAATAAAAATAATAATACAAATTAAAAAATAACAATATCTAGTTAATATAAAAACTCATAACTTCGCAAATCCATAGTACGTCATCTTTAATTAATGGGTAATGGATAATATGGTGATAAAAAAATTTTACGCAATTCCAAATTTTCAATTCTTAATATCAAAATAGTACACCGGCTACAGTAGGTAATCCTCCAACTAATACCGTCATCTGTGCTGAACATTAAAAAAGTGCCGATCACATGCGAAGAGAATACTTAAAGTCTTTAAAATTCTTTAATTAATTTTTATTAAAAGATAACTGTTTTTGTTTCAAATTCAAAAGCATCCAATAAGCAAAGGCGGTTCTTGATTCAAATTATTCACCGAGAAGTAATCCTGTGTGTCACAGTGTATAATTAATTTGTATAAAAAATGACAGTGAAAAAACCCATTTCGCTTTGTTTTAAAACAGAAGAAAAGTAGCTAGCACTCCACTCTTTTCGTCTCTCTATACATACGTTTCATTACGTTTTTACGCTTCTCTATCTCGATCGCCATTTTTGTCTCGTTGAAGCTTTTTATCTACAGGACGAAGAGTACGCACTCCTTCTCTCATTCTCTTTATCTCCCTTTCTCTTTCTTTGATTTCGGTAGATCTTTTTTTGAGTTTTCCTCGATTTTTTATGAAGAATGGAGAAAACCACGCCGGTGAGGAAACCACACACGTCGACGGCGGATCTACTCACTTGGCCTGAGAATCAGCCGTTTGAATCTCCCGCGGCCGCAGCTTCTCGTTCCGCCGCCAGATCACATCAGGTACTAATCTAGTTAGTTTATTCTGCCTTCTACGATTTGATTTTTAAGTACTAACTAATACATTAGATTTCTTCATTATTGCGATCTAATAAATTTGTTATTTGATTCGTTCTAACTGGGGGAAACAATCTTAGCCGTCGGATGGAATCAGTAAAGTGGTGTTTGGAGGACAAGTTACAGACGAAGAAGTGGAGAGCTTAAATAAGAGGTGAGAGAGAGAGATCTGATGATCTTACGAAATGTGTTTTTTTCTTCGTGACAAAAAATAAATAAACGTTACTGTTTTGATGATAAATATATTAAATGCGCAAACCAACAAAGTACCAAGAATCTGTCTATTTTGCTGCTGATGAAGGATCCTGTCGTTATTAGAATGTTTTGTGATTGTATGATTGAAGAGTTTAATGCTCCATAAGAGCATAAATGGTTTCTCTTATATTACTTTTTAATCTTCTTCGTGTATCCTTCACGCTTCTCTTATTGTAGTCTCTTTCTCTCCTAATTTCGAAAAATTAAATGCTCATTTCATTCCCTTTCTTTATCATTTAATTTGATTTTCACTTGATTTTACCTCTGTGTGGACAAATCTTGTTCAAATACGGCAGTGAATTTGATTGGCTTTTTGTAGGAAGCCTTGTTCAAATTACAAGATGAAAGAGATCACAGGAAGTGGAATATTCTCTGTGTATGACGAAAATGATGTTTCTGCTGAGACAGGAAGTGCGAATCCAGCGACAAATGGCAAAACAAGAACATACCAGGTTTGTGTTGTGTTGTGTCTGATTCTTGTTGAGAAACAAAATGTTAATAATTGTTTGATTGATTGACAAGTCTCTGTCTATTTTATGTGTTCAGCAACCAGCAGCAGCAATTGTAAGTCACATATCATTTGGAGAAGAAGAAATTGTTACTCCAAAGAAACCAGCGACGGTGCCAGAAGTAGCGAAGCAACGTGAGCTAAGTGGCACATTGGAACATCAGTCTGATGCTAAGCTTAATAAGCAATTTTCAGATGCTAAGTGTAAGGAACTTAGTGGTCATAACATCTTTGCCCCACCACCTGAAATTAAACCTCGTTCTACTGTTCGTGCCTTGGCTTATAAAGACAACTTCGATTTGGGAGAATCACAGACCAAAACTGTAAACACTCACTAAACTTTCCCACTTACTCCTTTATTTTTCGATTTATTAAGAGGTATAGGCCTTGGGCTCGTTTTACTTTTCATAAATTTTGCAGGCTGAGGAAGTGAAGACGGCCAAGAAGATTCCGGATAGGAAGTTCATGGATTTGTCGGGAAACAATGTATTCAAAGGAGATGTTACGCCTCCGGCTACGGCGGCGGCTGAGAAGCTACTAAGCACGGCGAAGTTGAAGGAGATAAGTGGCAATGACATATTTGCAGATGCAAAGGGACAATCTCGTGACTACTTCGGTGGCGTACGTAAACCACCCGGCGGAGAAAGCAGCATTGCTTTGGTCTGAAAATTATCAAAACTTACCTCTACCAAATAATATTATATGGCCCAATCTTCAAAACTTAGGTGGTCTAACTATTTATTTACATATTGTGATGTTATTTTACATGTTTCCGAATTGCTGTGATTAGTAGTTAATAAAAAGAGTATTTGAGCTAAAATATTCCCCTAATTGGTGATATAACCAAACAATGTTTTTGGCATTGTACAAATAATGTTAAATAATGTTAAATCGATATATTTTTATTAATTTATTATCATAAAGCTGATTCGTAGAATAATTTTTGCAGACGAATGCAGAGGTGTATCAAAGTCATTTTACTTCTTTTAATGATGAGAGATAATAAAACCAAATTTATCGTCAAAATGTTTTCCGAATTTCTTTTCGCCATTTTTTTACTCTCCTCTTTTTTCCCAAAAATCTCAACTTTTGTTCTTCCAACCTGCGATTTCCAGTTACTCGCATGCCCAGATATGTTATCGGTCATTTTTTCCGATAAATTTCACATTTCTCTGCAACTTTTACTATTCACGTGAACAGTACTAAACTCATCTAACTTGGTAAGTTTTTTGATTTCGTAACGATTTCTGAATTGATGCGACGATTCCGTGAATATCGCAACCCATAAATCTGTAACCGTCTATTATGTAGGATAAAAACCCATTTTGTTCAATCTTACACTATTCACTTGAACAGTGTTCAATCTTGTTTCGTAAAGGATCCCCAAAAATGGATGATGTCGAAATGGTAATATTTTTGTTCGTGTTGCTATCTTTTTTCAATGTTTACCGGTTTTTTTACATGCACTGTACTTATTCATCTTGCATGTTCAGGATTCAATCCCTGCGCTACCGGAGAGGATGTTTGCCGCCGGAGAGAAGCCTTTCGGCGAGCGTGTGAACTCGTACCACAAGACAAAGAATTTCCTTCATTTTGAATGCTCTCAAATAAGGTGAAGTTGAGTTTTTTATGAATTCTGTTTTTGGGAAAGTCATTGCCTTCAATGACAAACCATCCTATTCTGGGAGTTTTGGTCATTTTATGATTACTCGGCAGTTAAAAACTTTAAAACCACATGAGTTATGGTTTTTGTTTGCGGGTAAACCGGTCAGATTCTCGCTAAGAGAGTTTGCTATCATTACCGGTCTTCCATGTGGGAAATTCCCAAATCGTAACAAGGGTAAAAAGAAGAATCCCATCGAAAAGAAGCCCTACTAGCCAACTCTCTTTGGTAACCTCCAATCATGTTATGTTGATCTTACTATAAAGATGCTGAAAAAGAAAACCGTATCCGATAAGGAGGAAAGGATCAAATTTGCTGCTCTTGCTTTCGCAGCATCTGTGTTGGTTCCCACATCTCACAACCCAAAAATTGACAAAACCTATATTGAACTAATTCGTGATTTGGATACCTTTTTTTCTTACCCGTGGGGAAGGGCTGCATTTGATTTGGTGGTTTCTAGCGTGAAAAGGGATGTTTTGGCTTTATCCTAGACATCAATTGCTGTGCAGGGTTTTGGTCACTCTATCCAATTACTTATGGTTCAAGTAATACCATCGATACTGGACATCGAGCAGGTCAACGATTCATCGTCATTGTCTGATACGGAAGATGATAACGACGAACAAGGTAACAAAACGCGTGATGATTCATCCTCATCGAAAAAGAAGAAAATTGGTATTAGCCCTGGTCATGCGAGATTGCTTGATGAAGAATGCCAGGTAATTTTCCACACTATAATTAGTTATCAACAACTTTTCACATTGACATAATTTCTTGCTAATTTACTTTTTTCGTATAGAACAATAGTTGAAATGGTTGTTAATGAATTGATTATTAGTTAGACTCCATATCACAGGTTTTGAAGTTAGTAGTTGTTATTCTCTCAGTCCTGAGTTGTGTATGCTAACTCATATGTTATCGATGTTAAAATTTATTAGATAACTGATATCCTTCCTTTTAACAGTTACAATATATGTTAACAACAGAATCGCTAAATTTGTATCGATTCTCATTACCTTTGTTGATATTTTTAAAAGTTTTCATTTACTAACTCACTTTTATTATGTGTTAATAATATTTGTTTTTGTATAGATGTTACGAGATGTTAATCGGACTCCTAATATATGTTATTTTATGTAAGTTGAAGTTATGAGCATTATACCTAAGGAAAGTGGTATTACACTCAATGAGAATGATTTCGTTTGGTCTGATGATGAAGACGACGAGAAGGTCGACAACATGGTGAAGTTGATATCGGAAAATTTTCAATTTCAGAAAATCAAGTTTTTGGGAGGGACCACGGAGGATGAGCTTAATAAGTTGCGGAGTGAAGAGGTGGAAAAAAGGAGATAGAAAAGAAAGAGAAGAAGAATAAGCGGAAGGAGAAAGTTAATGTTTTTGAACCTCCTCATCCGGATTCTTTGGTTAATGCGCCTTCACGTTCTTCCAACGATCCGCGTATGGTTGCTGAATATGTTACTTCAAAACTCAAAGACCATTTAACTGCTATTGATTCAAAACTCAATAAATCCATGGCCAATTTCAAGAAGTTAGATGCGTCAATTACAAAGCTTCAGGAATCGGTTGAGGTTTTTATTGATCAAAAAGTTACCAAGATGTAGGATGCGATACTTAATTTTATCCGTCAGGTTATTGGCAAATATGTACCCAATTGTCATTCAACCTAACAACCATTCACTGTTAACGTTGATGATATCCCTAGAACGTCTAATGTTCCCACCGTTGGAGTGGGATTGACTGCTAACGACCCGACTATTGACATAACGGGGAAGGAATCTGATGCAATTAATGTTGTTCTCGGTTCACTTAATGAAGCTGGAATGGATAAGGTATGTTATTTATATTTTGAACCCTTTTAATATGGTCATATCGCTCTTCCTTATCTGGTATCAAAGTTTTACTATTGTTATTGTTAATATTACCGGATATTTTATCTGTTATCAATATAGATCTCCAACATTGGTCTTATGTATTTTTGTAGGACCGTGATGGTAATGATGAAGAAATGAACAGTCGTGATGATGTTTTTGATGTGAATGCCTTGAACCCTTCAAAAGACCGGGATGTTGTAACAGATAATTACCATCACAGGAAATTTGTGGTCCTGAAGATGAAAATGTTTTGGTAGGTGCTACAATTTTTTTTCCACTCCATTATTGAAATCTAAAATGTTCTCTAGGTTGTAATTGATAATGTGAAACAGCCTTCTGAACCCACTCACATCGACGATGAAGCATTTCGTTTTACCATGCCATCATTCTCGCTCGGACTTTCGTAGGAGGATGTGAACCAAGGTGATGGTACTGATACCCTAGGATATCAACATCAGGCATTTGATGCAGATGATGTTGGTGGAAATGAAGATGAGAAGAAAGATGATAACGGAGATGGTAACGAGGATGATACCACAAATGACAAGGATCAGGAGGTTCGTAAAAGCAAAAGGCAGAGGACAGCACCCAATGTGCTCAAGGATTTTGAATGTGACAAAAGTTTGATTGCTGTGCCCCAAGATCCCCAGCCAATCCTTCATGGCTACGATCCTGATCTCGATTATGCAACCAAATTTGTCAAACTTCATACTTTACTCAAGAATAAACTGTAAGTTTATCTGATATTTTCTAAAATATCTACCAATCTATTCATGTCCGGTTAACAAATTTAATTGTATTTTTGGATGTTGTGGTTAAGTTTCAATATTATGTGAATTCTATAATTTGTTACTATTTTCATTGTGTTGTAGTGCGATTTACCTGCCCAAAGGCATCATAGTTACCAACAGAGATGTCGCCGACATAGCTGAGAGAATGAAACTAATATCTCCTAAAGTAAGTATTTAAAACGTTGCAATGCATATTTTTGTTACCTTTCTATGTTATCTCATCCTTTTGTTGATATTTATCTAGATGTTTGATGGCTTAATGCATTTGACTCACCTCATGTACAATAGAGAGCAAAGCCCAAACCAGACTGTGTTATTTCTGGACACCAACTTTGTGTCCCTACTCATGAAACACCATTCTAAGTTTTCACATCATGCAGCCAAGGATAAGGCACAGAGTATGTTTGAAGATGATATTTTTGTATATTTTAGGTTGGAAAGCAATCCAAATGCTCCACCAAGGCTGTATTTCCCCTTCAATCTTGATAAACAACATTGGATCAGCGTTTGTGTTGACTCGACCGTCAATACTGTGTATGTACTTGACTACAATATCTCGTTCCGCTCAGATAGTTCGATTAAGAAAGATCTTATCCCGATAGCTCAGATGATTCCTTATTTGTTAAAGAGAACTGGTTTCAAGAATATGCTATCACATACTAAGGCATATGCTATTGTCAGATCCAAAGGCATTCCGCTGAACGGAATATATGTTGACTTAGTATTCACATAATTACTTTTGATGCAGGCTCATTCTATAAGCGGATTTGAAGGTTGTAAAAACATCAAACCGGAGTCCATTTCATCCGAATCCCAAAAAATTGCTAGTATGTTTTTTGAAGAGTTTGTCGATAGCATTGAAGTTTTATAACTTAAACTTGTTCTATCCCCTACTTCACATTTCTGGACTCCTTTAACTGTTTGTTCTACATTTCGGATAAAACTATTTGGATCTGAGTCACATTTTGTATGTCGACTACTTATATGTAAGTCAGGGTATTTAGTGTAATAACTATTATCACCAGTGTTATCATGTACTAGTTGTTATTTATGGAACTTTTTTTCATTTTAATATGTATCATTCAATTTTTTGAAGTTCAAATGAAATGGGATATAATCAGAGGGGTGGACATGTTACATTTAAGATATGGAAGTGCATTGATTATTTATTTGTCAAGGGCATTACAAAAGATATTACGGCTAACAAGTACCATTTGAACTTAATATAAAACAAGTGGAAAACAACGCAATAACAACCATTATAACATTAGATGCTCGATTGCTCTTCCAAATGCATAAAGACTTCAGATAGGCATTTTACATGTGGCTCGGTTATGACCAAAACCACCGCACCTACCACATACTGTTATACACCTCCTAACTCCTCCCTGAAAATTCAAAGTTAAGATATCATATAAGTATATACATAGTCCACTCAATCTATGTCTGCAATGTAGAAAGATATCTGCTAAGATTAAAAGTATCGGATAAAAGTTACTCTAAATTCCCCTCTTGAGAATATCCTTTGCTTGCGGGGTCGGCCAAGTGGTCTCCTTGTAGTAGGTGGAAGCAAATTGATCTCCATCAGAGGGTCATTCACCCTTGGTGTGTTAACCAAACCAGGCACCGAATACACGCTGTTGTTATAGGCCATTTTCAAAAAATTTGAAGTCAACTCATTGCACACAAGTGTATCAACCTTTATCTTTGCATGCATAGCAGCAACAACTGCATGAGAATATGGAATCTTCAAAATCTGAAACTCACAGCAAGAACAAATTTTTTGCAAAAGGTTCATGTGGTACGAACCACCGAGTTTCGTACGTATCTCAAATTCATTTTTGTTGATACGATGTATCTCGAAATCCGTCGATACCTCAAAATTCTTGCCAAGTATTTCCTCAACTTTTAGTGTAACTAGATTGGTTATGGATGATGACCTTTCTTGCTGCTTACTGAACCATCCTGTAAGAGTTGACCTTATATACTCAATTAGAGGTATTATCGGGAAACCACACACTTCACTGAGAACTGCATTCAAGGATTCTGTGATATTGCTTGTCATAATGTTGTATCACAGTCCATTGAAGTGAGACCTAGTCCAATGATCTAGTCCAATATCCATCAGGTATCCAGCACATGTAATGTCGGTTTCCTTGATTTCATTGAAGTGTGAGTAAAATTCCGGCAAACTATAAGCCCATGCTGCCCTTGATACAAGGTATCCTAGATGTTTTTCTTAAATATTGTCTGAATGTTACGTTGCAGATGCAATACACAAGCGTAGTGCTTGATTTTACGATATACCTGCAAAATTATCAACAATTCAGCAATGCAATACAATTCACAAATTACAGTAGTAGTTTAATAACAACTGCACACATATATATTTCAGCTACAATACGTATAAATACGTAATTGTTTCCGATATATTATCATATTGCATGTAAAATATATCTGTACCAGATACGAACATATGTCTATGTTAAAGAAATAAATTGCAGCTAAAACTTTTTAACCTTATGCAAACTAGAGTAGATTGAGTTGTGGCGATCTGATACAAACATTGTTTCTTCCTCGTTGGGTACCACTGACAATAACTTCTGGAAAAACCACTCCCATGACTTATCATTCTCTCCATCGATAACTCCGAAAGCTAATGGGAAGATTTGGTAATTGCCATCTTGTGCACTTGCAGTGAGTAAACAACCAGCATACTTACCCTTTAGATGTGTTCCGTCAATTATTATTACTTTTCTCATGTATGCATACCCAATCACGCTTGCTCCAAATGCAAAGAAGAGATACTTAAACCTTTGCCCAAACCCCTCGTCATAAGATGTTTCTAACCCGACAATTGATCCTGGATTTGAATTCACCAACTCATGTAGATAAGATGGTAGTAGGCGATACGAGTTCAGGTTTGATCCTTTAGAGAGCTCCGAGGCAAATTTCCTAGATCTCCATGCTTTCCATTATGATATAGGCAACTCATGTTCATTACGCATAATTTCTTGAACTTCGTTTGGCCGTGGTCCAGCATTACGGCCATTAAACCTTGATCTCAGCATTCCACCAATTACTGATGTTGTTGCTAGTCGTTGATATCTCCCTCGTTCATCCACTGTACACACGTGATCAAGTTTAGATTTCTAACTTGAAACCAATCACAACTAGCTACTTTTGCGGCATACACATGCCATGGACATCCTCAGCCATTATATTTCAGTGTTATCCTCTGTGGGTTAGATCGTGTGGTACGGTAATGAAATTTCTTGTTGAGTGCATATAAAGCCATATGCACTTTGAATGCGTCTTGATCATGGAATATTATTCCAACATACATATCACCCACATTGTTTTGAAAACAATCACCTGAAATGAATAACAAAGATAATATCTGTTAATAAATGTAGTTGATTTAAACCCTTATTAAGTAATGTTCTCCACATTTTAACTATTAACATTTAATACACACGGTTAAGATATGATTTACCGAAAGTTGTGTGAAGTACCATAATATTATATTATGGTAAATAATTTATTTTCTTATACACACCTTCAGAAGTGGAATCATCCACTGGTTCGATGTCTTCTACCGGCAAATTGTTATGCCCACTTGATTGTCCTATTTCCAAATTGAAGTATTCTTCAAAGACTTTCCCTTTGCCTTTATCGATTGTAGTTGCTGGTATTATTGCATTTCATGAAATTATATACATAGCCGGTAATATATTTGTTAACGAATAAACGATTGGTTACCCCGATAATCTACTGTTTGCTCGTCCAAATATTTTTCCAACCGATATAAAGCGGCTGTATTCACGAATGATTTTGCACCACCGAAAAATTTACCTTGTTTGAAGAACTTGTACCTCTCTACTTGATATAGTACTACAGTCACACACAAAGTCACTTCTTCTGCATGAAGTTTTTCTGACATAAAAATCTTGACATCTTCGTCATTTGATATATCAACTGGAGGACCTTGGACATCACTAGACACCAGCAACCACTCTGGAGTTTTATATGTCAAAACTATTGGTGCATGTATGGTTGTCTACCTCATAACGTCATCTAACCGTAATCACCAAGGACGAGTAGGTCTCATTTTCTTGGAGCTTTAAACCGTAGTTTATGGATCCGGTATCACTAGTAAAACACCAACAACCATCCTCACCCCTCTCCCAAACACTGTGAACGAGATTAACAAGCCGAACCATTACTGTATCCAATTTCATTAACAAACAAAATATTAGTTTTCCGCTACATGATTAACCTGTTAAATTTAGCCTCCAAACCATCAACATTTCTCTACAAATATACATAAAGAGTCACTTTCAATATGCATAGGAAGCTTCAAAACGAAAACAAACTGCCAAAAAAAGTTGGTCAGAAATACAGAGAAGAGAATATTCAATCGAGACATAAATGCTTTATTGACAACATTTATGAGAAATTGAAACTTCAAAATAACCATCATACGTTCATAAATATTATCTCCAACCACCTACCGATTTCCAATGTATCGTAGATCTTGATATTATTCCTGTTTTCTAACCTAGAAACTTTTAAACACTTTCAGCTCAGATAACAATGGCCTTTTTTTGTAGATAGACCTTTATATACTCCGTTAACTTCCCATATAACATATACACACACCACCGATATATGTTTCCGAATCTATAAAAAAATCCTTCATTAAATGCTACTATCAGCGAAATCTTCTCAGATATCGCCTACGGTGAACGCCTACTTCTGTCAGATTTTCTACTGTTTTTGTCAGCTATTGTCGGGATGAGGTGGCGACTACGAAGGACTTTTCTGGAGTGGTCTATCTATATCGTCAAACATGAAACGGCTCCTGTCTTTTGCTGCAACCCTTTGGAATTTGGAGTGGTGCTTCATGAGTAACGACACAAAGTTAGTGTCCAAGAATAACACAGTTTGCCCAGGTTTTTGCTCTCTATTGTACATTAGCTGGGTCAAATGCATTAGGGAGTCAAACATCTGGAGAAATTTGAAGAAATGTGTTAGACGAACACCAGGTAACATAATAATTACTTTCGTACATTGTAATAAGACTTAGTTTTGGAGACATCCGTTTTATTTTCTCAGCAATGTCGGCTACATCTGTGTTGTTGACGGTTATGCCTTTGGGCAAATATATTGAGATAAAAACAAGAGAAATGGTTAAAAAATTTAATTTCAGGAAAGAATAAATGTTAGTAGCGATAACAAAATGTCACGGATAAAATCATATGATATGTGTGAATAATTTTTAAGTTACTTTAAAGAATATAAGATAAACTTACAATTTCTTCTTGAGTAAACTTTGTAGCTTAAACAAATTTTGATGCATAATCAAGATCAGAATCATATCCATGCAAAATCGGTTGTGGTTCTTGATGAACTGCAATCAGCCGTTTATCATATTCGAAATCTTTGAGGATGTTTGGAGTTGTCATCTGCCGTTTGCTCTTCCGAATCTCCTGATACTCATCGTTTCCAGTATCCTGTTCATTCCCATCTTGGTTATCGTCAACATCGTCAGCCGTTAAGTTTCAGGTTGTTCTTCAATAGTACCACTTCCTTCACCTTTATTAACATTGTCCCGCGAAAGCCCAATCGAGAACGAGGGTATGGAAGACAAGAAAGCTGGATCATTGATCTGGATTGGTTGAGACCGCTGTTTTACGTTATTGATTCCAACTACAAGTGTGAGTAACATATCAATAACAATAGAAAAAAACATTTGTAGAATATACCGTTTTATTTTCATCTCTAGCTATGGTAAATTCCACTTCACTTACAACCTCTGTTACAATTTTGGGTTCATTGGAAGGGATGTCGACATTCATGTCATTGATATCATCAGCACGGTTCACATCATCAGCAAGGTTGACATCATCAGCAAGGTTGACATCATCAGCACGATAGTTATGGACTTGAAGGTTAACCTATTCGCAATGTAGAAATATTGCATGAACGAAATTTAATTATCTGACAATATATTCAACTACAATAGTAGAATTGTGAAAACAAAGTATGTACTATGATAGCATAAAACATATAGTGGTCACATAGATATGTAGAACCATAAACATATTGAATTTGTGAACAAAATAAAATTAGAAAGACCATACCTCGTCCTCTGCAATTTGATTAATTGAATCAAGAAAAACATTTATTGCATCAGATGCATCCAATTCCAGGGCTGTTACATCAACCGGAGGGTCCTTAGAAGTGGTCTCTTCTGATGTACGGGGGACATTTGACGTACCAGCGATATCATCACAGTTAACGGGAAATGACTGATGGTTTTTGGGAACATTGAACGATGTAGACTTGTCCATAAACTCACGGAAAAGGTTGAAAACAGAATCCTACATCTTGGTAAATTTCTCATCAATAAATTTCTCAACAGATTCATGCAATTTGATAAAGGACTCATCTATCTTCTTAAAATTGGCAACCGATTTATTATGCTTTACGTCAGTGGCACTAAATTGTTCCTTCATTTTCTCTATGACGAAATCAGCAATAAAACGCAGATCATTTGTACTTCATGGCGGTGCGCTCCCACTAGTAGACGGATGAATAAGTTTAGATACATTTCCTTTCTCCTTACGCTTTTCCTTCTTCTCTTTCTTTTCCGTCTCCTTCTTCTCCAAATCATCACTTCTCATCTTATTCAACTGAACCTCCGTTATCTCTCCAAAAAACATGGATTTCTCAAAATCGAAATCCTCCGAAATCAACTTCAACATATTGTTCAACTTCTCGTCTTCCTCATAATCCGACCATACCAATTCCACCTTATTGATTGATGTAACACCATCTTCGGGGATAATGCTCAAAAATGCAACCTACATCCAACAGAAAATATACTGAAACGAATTAGCATATCGTAAAAATGAATACTCGGGTAATTTGAAAAGCAACAGACAAAAAACTGATTGATAAAGAAATGGAGTATCATTAATAAATACCAATAGGGGGAAATATTGTTGAAAACAGTGATTGATATGCACTCCTATGTATTACCATGAATAAACGTAATTAACGGTTATCATTGAGTATAGGCCTGTTCGTTTCGTAGCCGCAGGAACCTGCGGCTGCGTCATGCGGTCAAACGTTGTTCGTTTGACCGCCGCAGGTTCCTGCGGTCAAACGCTGCAGTCGACCGCAGAAAGCTGCGATCAAAATTTTTAATCGCTGCGAAATTATAGCGTTTGCGATCAAACAATTGCGATACAACCTGCGGCGACAACCTGCGACGATCAAACGAACAACAATATTGCTGCGTCTAACCGCAGGTCGCTGCCGCAGACACTGCGACAGACAAACGAACAGCGCTTATAGCGGATACATACTAATATATCAGCAACTACATCGATGGTGACACCGGTAAGACATGTATTACCCTGAACTTGATATACTTAACAGAAATAGAAGATAATAAAACCACTGTGTAGAAGACCAACTACACGTCAAACAAAAACTGATAGATTACAACTACATATGCATGAACCAATAATACGTACCCGTAACATATAATTATTTATTTACCAGCAACTTGTGCTGAATTTGCGATGTTAATATACTACTACCAATAATTAAAGTGAGCCATGTAAATTGTTGAAAAGACATAAAAATGGTTTAGGTACAGAAACCTGACATTTCTCATCGAGTAATCTTGCATGTCCGGGACTAAAACCAATTTTTTGTCGATGTTTTATCACCTTGTTCCTCAGTATTGTCTTCGGTATCAGACGATGAAAAAAAGTCATTCACTTGCTCGATATCCAATAATGATGGAATTGTTTCAACCATCAGAAGTTGAATTGATGGACAAACTCCTGAACACCAATTGAAGTTTGGGATAAAGCAAGAATATCCCTTTTCTTTACACTAGACACGACCAATTCAAAAGTAGCCCGACCCCAAAGATAAGCAAAAAATGTATCTAGATCTCGAATGAGTTCAACATGATTCTTGTCAATCTTGGGGATGTGAGATGTAGGAGCCAAAACCGATGCAGTGAAAGCAAGACAAGCAAATTTGATCTTTTCGTCTTTATTGGTTACAATTTTCTTTTTCAGCATTTTTATGGCAAGATCAACTGAGCATGTTTGGAGATTACCAAATAGTGTAGGTCAGTACGGCTTCTCTTTTATCGGCTAATTCTTCTTTCCCTTGCTGCGACTTAGAAATTTCCCACATGGAAGTCCGGTTATAATTGCAAACTCTCTTAGCAAGAATCTCACCAGTTTACCCGCAAAGAGAAACCATAACTCATGTGATTTCAAAGTTTTAAACTGTCTGGTTATCACGTAGTGTCCAAAACTTTCAGAATATGATGGTTTCTTGGTTGTTGCAATGACTTTCTCAAAAGATGAATTTCTAAAAAATTCAACCTCATGTTCTTCAAGAGCATTCAAAATCGTATTTATCCTCTTGGTCTTGTGGTATGAGTTAACACGCTCGCTGGTGGATTTATCACCGGTGGCAAACATACTCTCCGGAAGTGGAGGAAGTGAATCCTAAACATACAAGAATTAGGAATGATTTGCATGCATATATCCCCTTTCGAATTGAAAAAAGAAGGAAAAACGTAACAGAACTTACCATCTCCGATTCATCCGTACTCATTCTTCTTCTTCATGGGGGTTTTTCACTATTCAAGAGAATAGGAAAGCGGTTTTGAAGAATGGGTTTTTATTCTATAAGATCGACGGTTACAAAGTTCAGAGGTGCGAGATTGGCAGAAAAGTTGTGACTGTTCGGAAGTTATGTCGAAATCAGAACACATACTATAATAACTGCGTGGTGTACTGTTCACAAGAACAGTACAGAATGTTGAGAAAGACGACGATTACCGAACAATCGGACCGGTAACGAAATAGGGTGTGCGAAAATCAGGAAAGCGCCGGGAAAACCAAAAAAATTGAACCTGTTTCTGAAAGTGAATGAGAGGAAAAAAATTAGGGGAAAAAGCTATGAACCCCATTTTCAGGAGAAATTATTGTTCTTGCTCTCTCATCATTAAACGAAATGAAATACCTCTAACACATTTTCTGCCAAAATCTGTAAAAATTATTTTGCCTATCCCACCTATTCGTTTAGGTAAATAGAGGTAGTATCGGATTAAACAATTGCTTTATGCAAATACTCATAAAACTATAACATTAATAACACACGTGGCACGTGATGTGAATTAGATATCGTCCTATTTGTAACATGAATAAAAAAAGAACGAATACACAAAATTTACAAAACGTGTTGTGTAAGTAGAAAACTTAGTTATAAAAAGTTTTTCTTAAATCATCGGGAATTCGACCAGATCTATCAATATCAAACTATCAAAACTATATGGAATCCATTAAAAAATATTATTAAAATTTTAGTGATATACATTGTTGAAAATAGATTGTGTATTTTTATGTCAAGTTTAAAATATTATATTATCTTAAGTTTGTATTACGAATATCAAAGATGTGCTGATACGTAGAGATCGACTCAGCCAAGACAAACTAGTGATTCAGCCATGTCAGGTCCGAGTCTTTTGCATACTCAAATTCTGGAATCCAAAAATAATGTGTTTTGATCAATGACAATTGAAGAGTTAGTTTAACACTCGGGACGAGAATTACTTACCGGGCTTGATCCGAGACGTCAAGACATTTCGACATGGTATAATAATTATATATATATATATATATATTGATATTGAAATACATATTATTAATTTTTTTTAATTAAACTTCGTAAGTTTGGTATTTCAAAAAATAAAATTAGTAAATCTATATTAAAAATGTTTCATTCCATTTGAAAAATATCAGATATAGTTCGGCACGTTTGCAGTACATTTAAATTTAGTTCATTTATTTATATATATATATATATAATGGTTTAAAAAACTATATTTTTAGTTATATATATATATATATCTTTAAACTATATTATGCAGCAAGACTTTAAGTGGGATCCCATCAACAATAATTGATAGAAGAAGCGTTTGAAAAAGAGGCTACGTTGCAATTTTCCCGCCACATGAACGAGTGGAAATAAAAATATAAAAAGGAAAAAGACAAATCAAGAGGATTGAATGAATCTGTTTGAAACAAATTTATTTGTTATTGGAAATCCTCCGGTACCGAAGCTATCTCGATGACAAATTCGGGAAATCAGAAGAGCGATCGAAGAGGCAAAAGAATTTACATTCATAATGCTGGATCGACTAATTTTTGGAAACGAATCAACCAATTGGTAAATATTATTATATTATTTTTAATTATTATTGTTTAAAAAACAATTTAATAGTACTTTTTATTTTTAGATGCAAGAATTTGGAGCGTCTTCAGATCACTAGCAAGTTCTCAAAGAAGTAATACCAACAAAAAAATATGCTTTTATCCAAGATGGTCTGGTTAATGAGATCATTGAAAAGGTGAAAAAGAAGAAGGGTGTCATCTTGTCCTATCAGTCTCAGACTGACTCCTTTTTTTTGGTCGAAGTGCCTTGATCCGAAATTAACCGTTAGGTTCTTAATATAACTTTTATTTATATATTTTTTATATTAATTTTATACATGTTCTTATATTAAAATTTTTTTGCACGAAGTACCATTTTTGAAGAGTCATCATCCATGACTGAGTAGAGTTGCGGATAGCGGTGCTGCAATATCTTCGGCTGGATTGAACATCAATGACAAACTCGTATAAACTGACGCGGAGCTTAAGGAAAAACTATCGGCCATGGAGTTAGAAATGAATAAGATGAAAACAATGATGGATTTTATGAAATCTAAATTTCTCGATTGGCCGGATGAATTTCATCTTTTGATGTAATTTTAAAACAATTAAAATATTATAATAAAGTAGAAATATAAAATTTAATATTTAAATTAAATGTTATTTTAATTTATATTTTATTTTAAAATATTATTTTGAATTTATTTATAATTAAATATAGAAATTTGGTACATGTTTTATTATATTAAAATTAAATAACTAATTTTAAAATTATATATTAAGTAATCGGACATCCATCGGACATCACCGACGGAAGTAGTCCTCGGAAATCCGTTGGTTTGGTTTTCCGACGGTTAAGATAATCCATCAGGAATTTCTGGCAGCGACAGTCATCGCATATCCGTAGGTAATGCCTGGCGGACGACAATCATCGAATATCCATCAGGAACTCCCGAACGACATATATCATCGCATATCCTTCAAGATTTCCCAACAGACATAAGCCATCGCATAATAGTCCGTAAGGGCCAACAAATTCCCGACAGATATTTTCCGACGAAATAGTTCTGATGGAAAAATTTCATCAAAAACCTAATGAATAAGTTTTCGACAGATTTCTGACGATTTTGGCCATCGGAAATTCGTTGTTTTCTTGTAATGCTAGTCTATTGATTAATCAAATCTTATGAACCATAATCAATTGGCTAGTAATCTTTAAGTTGAAGTCTATTTCAATATACTAATCAACTTAAACATCAACTCTGATTGGCTAAGATGTGAAAAACATGATTAGGCTTTACCTACATATTTTGTCAAACGCCTCTTGAACACAAAAATCATAAGCCTAAGAATTGATTAGCTATTTCAGTACTAGCATTAAACACATTCTAATCATGAAAAATTATAATATAATGACCCTATGCAAAATTAATCTCCATCAAATAGTCCTAATCTACCTTACCAACAATAACTATAGGAAGCTATTCACATAAGGTGTTTGCAATAACAAAACCAATTAAATATGCAAAGCAAAACATAAGTAAGAGAAAGGGATAGAGAATTCTGCATTAGAATTGATGAAAATCTCCAAAACAAATCATCCAAAAATTGCAACAAGATATGAAATTAAGTAGAAAAAATTAGGTCATTTTGTCGCCTAAGGGAAAATTTTATAGTCTAACAAAAGTATCTGTATCAACCCCAGGAAAAATGGGTCAAACAACATGGAAAAGAGAAAGAAACTCAATGGGCAGGCGAATGGTCGGGGTGATCGGCCGGCGGGGCCATTGGCCGGCAGGCCGATCGCTGGCTGACCAGGTGGGCAATGATGAAGTTCTTGTGCTAACGGCCTGCACGATCGGCTGATGGGCCAATCGCGGGAACTCTAGAGAATTGGTAATGCACAGGTGAGTTGGGTGAATGGCTGATGCTATCAGCCAATGGGCCAATCAATAAAACTCCAAGGATTGGGCATCACATGGGGACAGGGAAAATGGTCGGCGCGATCAGCCGATGGGCTGATTGCTAAAACTCCAAGGATTTAGTATCGCATGGCGACTGAGTGAACGGTCCGGGCGAACGGCCTATGGGCCGATCGCTAGAACTCCAGGGAGCTTTGCACAGGTGATGAGGACATCAGGTCGTATGTCCAGCCAGGAGATCAGACTGGGAAGCTTGCCCAAGACAGCCGGGCCATCTGGCACGCCTGCCGGCCCAAGCAGTACCGCCAGACCCTCGACCAATAGGACCAGACCAACCAGCATTGCCGGCGGAGAGGCCTAAGCTTCCGGCACACCTGGTGGCCACGTGGATGACACCGCCGGTCCCCTTGGTGATGCCGCCGACTCCAGGATCAACTTGGCCGGTCCTGAAGGCATTCCGGCCAGTACGTCGTACATTCCAGCCGGTACAGCCGATCTAGCCGAGTGCACAAGCATTTCAACTTCTACACAAGGAAACTCGGACCAGATAAGCTACCAGCTTCAGGACATGCATCTAGAAGAAGTATCCACACCACTAGTGCCACCAGGAGCATTGACAAGGAGTAGATCAATAGCACTCTTCCACAAGTTCAGCTTATGGGTCGACAAGCTCCTAGAGGAAGATCAACTAAGGGCAATGGGCCAGAAGTGCAAAGAAGAGTCCAAAGGCTTCTCAACAACACAAGGGACATCAGAGACTTGGGCTTTAGTGGCAAGAGAGGTCAGGGCCCAAAGATTCCTAATCCTACTCCAAGTCAAAGACTAGGTGCAAGGCGCGTGCATGCCACAAGGACGGCCACCTTCCATTTCTTGGCCGTGAGGTAAGTAAGGTAAGTTTTCAATAAGAATATTTGCCTCTTTTTGTTTTGCAGGGTAGGATCTAGAATATTTACATTTATTGAGTCAAAGACAGTTTAGGAATAGGTCCTTTTTCGATTATACACTTTTGTATATTTTCCATTTGTGCACTTTTGTATATTTTCCATTTGTGCACTTTTGTAAACTTTCCTATTCTTTATTTGAGTCGACCCTAGAAGGTCAAGCTGTCGAGCATATTAATAAGGCTCCTTCCAGCATTGTAGTTCGACAACTCTTTTTGCTAATTAATAAAGATCGAATTTTCTTACAAGTTTTCTCTCAAGAATCTTGTGCGCTTAGAACCTAGTTGAGACCAGCCCTCGTAGCTCTAAGTTTGTGATTTATCATGAGGTTCATCACCCCTCGTGTGTTTCACTTCACCCTTCCATCAAATACCAACCCAAAAACCCCTATCCAAGAAGTCTAAGGTCGAGTTTCTCACCTAACCTTCTCCAAACAGCCCACGCGCATATAAACCTTGAATCGAGGCTTGTATCATTTTGGTATCAGAGCTTAAAGCTCCTAAACCAGGTTGTTTCTATCCTTTAGCTTGTCTTGTTTCTTGTTCTTGCATTAGTTTAAGTTTCATTCCAGAAAATCAAAAAAGTAACATCTAAGTTCATATCGAGTGCATCTAGTTCCTACGTGCATCACTAGGTTCTAGAATCATTCTTGCATTGCTATATTCGATTTTCCTTTTTGTTAGAATCATATTTCTATTATTTTTAAGTCAAATTAAATAGAAAAGAAAAAGAAAATAGGAAAAATACCTAAGGGATTCGATTTGGACAGCTAGCTCAAGAAAGGAATTTCCAATTCTCAGATTTGTATTTTTTGAATCCCCTTATAAAAGAAAACCCTCCTAGCATAATAGTAGAATATTCAAGGCACGTCTTCCTGAGGGTCCTGAGCACCTTCAGCCAGATGGAGATGAGGACACACGACCTCATAACTATCACCATAGGCCGAGAGGACCTCCACGACAACCAGAGGCCAAAGATGATGGCTTTGAGCCATATGGTCTTCACCAGAGACCAAGAATGCCTCCTAGACATCATGAGGATGGAGATGAACACACCTACAACCGGGTATATCATCCTGATGTTAAGCTAACTCCTCCTAGTTTTGCATGAAAAGTAGACCCCGAGGCTTACCTAGATTGGGAAAGAAGAATGGATCATATCTTTGATCACTACAATCAACCAGGACCTAGGAGAGTCTCAATGGCAGTAGCACAACTCACGGACAATGCCCTCATCTGGTGGGATCGTGAGGTATCTGACAGAAGGAGGAAGAGAATGAGGCCCGTAGACTCATGGGTCGACATGAAAGACCTCATGCGACAAAGGTTTGTTCCACCTTACTTTCATAGAGATTTGCAACGTCGTTTTCATACTCTTAAGCAAGGTACCAGATCAGTAGAGGAGTACTATGAAGAGTTCGAGAAGCTAAGGAACAGATTGGAGCTCAATGATGATGAAAAAGCATTGATGGCACAATTCTTGGATGGGCTCCAAGAAAGAATCAGCCGCAAGGTGGAAAGGCAAATCTTCAATGACTTCAAAGACTTGTTCCACCTATCTGTTGAGCAGCACATTTTTTTCTTTTTTGTCCATCCAAGTCTTCTTCATCACGTGTGATCAAGCTTCAATCTTTATCCTCAACCTTAGCTTTGATTCTGTAACCTCCTCTAGGTAGTGTTAGATGAAACGACTTGACCAGTGCAAGTAATGAAAGTAAGGTCTCAGAATGTCTATGGGCCTCATTCTCTTCCTCCTTCTGTCAGATACCTCACGATCCCACCAGATGAGGGTATTGTCCGTGAGTTGTGCTACTGCCATTGAGACTCTCCTAGGTCTTGGTTGGTTGTAATGATCAAAGATATGATCCATTCTTCTCTCCCAATCTAGGTAAGCCTCGGGGTCTACTTTTCCTGCAAAACTTGGAGGAGTTAGCTTAACATCAGGATGAGTTACCAGGTTATAGGCGTGTTCATCTCCATCCTCATGATGTCTAGGAGGCATTCTTGGTCTCTGGTGAAGACCATATGGCTCAAACCATCATCTTCTGCCTCTGGTTGCCGTGGAGGTCCTCTCGGCCTATGGTGATAGTTATCAGGTGGTGTGTCCTCATCTCCATCTGGCTGGGGTTCCTCTTGTTCGTGACGTGTCCTAAGGTGCTCAGGACCCTCAGGACGGTCTTGCTCAGCTCTCACGTGGCCTGGAACCTCACCGGTCTTTCCATGCGCTCCAACCTCTCGCCTATTGATGCGAGTTGTGTTTGGAGAGTGGTGAACATGGCCATCATGGCTTCGGTTGCTTCTCTATTTTCTTCTGCCATTGCGTGCTGCAAAGAAAGAAGACAAGTTAGGATGCTCCTAAATTATTAGGAGGGTTTTCTTTTTATAAGGGATCCGAAAAAATATGCAAAAAGGAAAATTCTAAGGAATGGAAAATTCGAATATAAGGATATTTGAATAAAAGAAAATTTTCTTGACAACTATTGCTAGCTGTCCAAATCGAAATCTCTTGGTATTTTTCTTATTTTCTTTTCTTTAGGAGGGTTTTCCTAAATTATTAGGAGGGTTTTCTTTTTATAAGGAATCGAAAATTTGCAAAAAAGGAAAAAATCTGGGAATTGGAAATTCAAAAATGTGAAGATTTGAAAAAAAAGGAAACTTTCTTGACAACTTGTGCTAGCTGTCCAATTCGAATTCCTTTGGTATTTTTTCTATTTTCTTTTTCTTTTCTTTTTAATTTAACTTAAAAATAAAGGAAATATGATTTAAACAAAAAGGAAAACGTGAATGGTAATGCAAAAGTGAATCTAAACCCTAGTGATACACGTAGAAGGCTAGATGCACTCGGTTTGGAGTTTGATGTTATTTTTTTATTTTGCTTGAATGCGACTCAAACTAATTCAAGAACTAAAAACAAAGCAATCTAAAGGATAGAAACAATCTGGTTTAGGAGCTTTAAGCTCTGATACCAAAATGATACAAGCCTTGATTCAAGGATGTATGTGCGTGGGCTGTTTGGAGAAGTTTAGGTGAGAAACTCGACCTTAGACTTTTTGGATAGGGGTTTTTGGGTTGGTATTCGATGGAAAGGTGAAGTGAACCACACGAGGGGTGATGAACCTCGTGATAAATCACAAACTTAGAGCTAGGAGGGCTGGTCTCAACTAGATTCTAAGCGCACAAGATTCTTGAGAGAAAACTTGTTGGGGAAAAGTTCTATCTTTATTAATATCAAAAAGGTTGTCGAACTACAATGCTGGAAGGAGCCTTATTAATATGCTCGACAGCTTGACCTTCTAGGGTCGACTCAAATAAGAAAAGGAAAACTTACAAAAGTGCACAAAAGGAAAAGATACAAAAGTGTATTATCGAAAAAGGACCTATTCCTAAAATGTCTTTGACTTAATAAAGTAAATATTCTAGATCCTACCCTGCCAAACAGAAAGAGGCATATATTCGAATTGAAACTTACCTTAACTTACCTCATGGCCAAGAAATGGAAGGTGGCACGCGCCTTGCTCCTAGTCTTCGACTTGGAGTAGGGTTAAGAATCTTTGGGCCCTGACCTCTCTTGCCACTAAAGCCCAAGTCTCTGATGTCCCTTGTGTTGTTGAGAAGCCATTGGACTCTTCCTTGCACTTTTGGCCCATTGTCCTTAGTCGATCTTCCTCTAGGAGCTTGTCGACCCATAAGCTGAATTTGTAGAAGAGTGCCCTTGATCTGCTTCTTGCCATTGCTCCTTGAGGCACCACTAGTGTAGAGACTTCCTCTAGGTGCATGTCCTGGAGCTGGTAGCTCATTTGGTCCGAGTCTTCTTGTGTAGAAGTAGAAATGCGCGTGTACTCGGCTGGATCGGCTGGATTGTGTGAGGTACTGGCCGGAATGCCTTCAGGACCGGCCAAGTTGGTCCCGGAGTTGGTGGCATCACCAGAGGGGCCGGCGGTGTCATCCACGTCGCCACCAAGTGTGCCGGAAGCTTGGGCCTCTCCGCCGGGAATGCTGGTTGTTCTGGTCCTTGTGGTCGAGGGTCCGGCGGTACTGCTTGGGCCGGCAGGCGTGCCAGATGTTCCGGCTGTCTCGGGCAAGCTTCCTGGTCTCCTGGCTGGATGTACGACCTGATGTCCTCATCAGGTTACCCCTTGCAAAAATTTATGCACCGGGGCAAACAAATAATTTGAAGTTTTTGGTGGTGGTGGTGGTGGTGGTGGGTTTACACCTTTCACAACAACTCTCTTCATTGTAGAATTCCCTTTCAAAAGGGCTTCTTTGTGTCCTCGCCAATTGCGGTTGACATTTTCCTAAATCCACTTTGTCATCCAAAGCTTTTATTTGACTTACCATAGCATCTAGAGTTGTACCGAATAATTTGTTTGACTACCAAACAATTGGGTTGGAAAAATTTTCAGCAGACAATTCGTTACCTTGAATAACAAGTTCTTTCTTTTTTGACAAATTGGATTTCTTTTCAATTGAGGTTCTCACATCTGGTTGTGACGCACTCTTGTTACCTAGGGTTCTCACATTACCTAGGGTTCTCACATTCTATTTTGACCCACTCTTGCTACCTGGGGTTCTTACAGTACTTGGGGATCTAGCATCCTCTTTTGACCCACTCTTGTTGTTTGGGGTCTTCAAATTCTCCTCAGGGGTTCTTGTCCTCGTATCATCAACTTTCGCTCCTTTTTTCTTAGATCGAACATACTTTTTCTTTACAATACAACGAATTGGAGTCTCGTCGGGTGATGTAGCTCGCGTTGTTGCCATACAAGACTGCACATAAAGTAATAAGAACAATAAGTCTGCCAACATTAAAAAATGTACAAGCAAAACTGCGGTAAACGAAATATAAGTCTGTCACCACATATGACATAACAAATCTGTCACATAATAAAATATGACAAACAAGTTTTCTACCACATATATACAAAAACTGTCACAATAAAATATGTCACATAATAAAACATGATAAACAAGTCTGCTACCACATATAGTAAAATAAGAAATTTGTCACCTAATAAAATATGACAAACAAGTCTGCTACCACATATATACAAAAATTGCCATAGTAAAATAACAAATTTATCATAATATAAAACAAAAACAAGTCTGCCACGTAAATACCCTGCCATGACATATAAAAAAACTGCCACCAATTTAAAACGAAAAAAACTACGTACCATTTCTTTGTTGCTTTCTCCATCCTCTTCGTGTTCATGAGCACTCGACATTACAACATCTCTTGGTCCCATAGCTGCATTGACATGCTCAACAGATTTCTCTAGATTTGAAATCTTCGCACGAAACTCTCCTTCTAATGAAGTTACTTTCTCATCAATTAGATTCACTTTTGCTTCTAAACCTTTAATTCTGGAAGTCATAAGCCTTACAGTTTCAGTAACACCAGTGAAAATCATTCCATCACCCCAAGAACTTTTCCCACCGGTTCCTTTTTCTTCTTCTTGGTCATTGGTGGTGATACGTCTACTTGATCCCATGCGGTTTCATCCAATCGATCATGCAGTATATCCATGATCAAATTGTCCAGCTTTGGATCTTCTTCTTCATTGTCCCATTTAGGATATATCTCTTCTTCTTCTTTTCTAATTAAATGTCTCATACGTACCTCATTGTGAGCTTTCTTTTCTTCAGCTATAAAATCATCAAACTCAAACCTTTTACGGGATCCATCCCAAGAAAGAAGAGGAACTTCTTTTGTTTTTTTGGTTTCCATACAACTCTCCAAGAACTGATTCGTATGCCCAAATCAGCAATGCATGAACACATCCATGTATTGTGCACGTCTTCTTTACATCAAAGACAGTCGTTTTGATAGATTCAATCAAATTTCTAAAAGCAACAGACCCCAAGGATAACTACTAAACCTCTCAGCATCAAACACTCTTTTAGCAGTATTCAAAGGAATTCTGCTGTTACGAGAAATGTCATACACCCCAATAGACAAAATGGCAAGGCAGGCTATCATTTTTCTCTTCTCAAAACTCCAATTATTGCATTCGTCCAACACCTATAGCACATGGCTAAGGGTAGGTCCTTCAACACTAGAAACATTAAGTTCTTCCCAAAACTCTCTATGGTCAACATCCCAATCATCTGAAATTTTTTTATCACAGTTTAGACCTTTGAGTTCTGCAAATTCGTAGAGAGAAAACCTGATAGGACGACCACTTATCAAGCACCACATCTCATTTCTTCACTCAATCTCCAACTGATGTGTTAGGAAGTAATAGACAACTTTCACAGACCAAATGAACTATGTTTCTTTAAGCTTGATATAAACACCAACTGCTGAATTTCTCAAGAAATTCCAAACATCAACACCAAGTGCTTCCTCTATCAATTCTAAGTTGGACAGGAAACAGTTGTGATTCATACTCTGGTTTTGAATTGGCGCTTTACCCTTTGGATAAAGGCATGGGGTAATTCTTTGTCACTGAATTCTTCATACCTAACATAAATTTTTTTGAACAATAAGTCTACCATTAAATAGAAATAAGTTTGTCATCAAATAAAAATAAGTCTCCCATCCCTATCTGTTGTGAAATCTTCAATAAATCTCCCAACACTATCTTTAATAAGTTTGCCACAAAGTTACTTTAATCACCTATTTATTTGTTCACGAAATCCGTAAATCTGCCAATAATATCCATTATATCTTCCACCAATATTCAACAATATCAAAAGTAATAAATCTGCCATCATAGAAAAATATGTTTACCGTCAAATATACATAAAATTGCCACCAAAGATTCAATGAATTCATGAAATATTGATTGAATCTGCTATAAAAAAATTGTAAATCTGCTATAAAAAAAACTATAAATCTGCCAACAAAATCAGTTCTATCTTCAACCTATAGTCTACAAAAAATCTGACACCAAAACCAAATAAGTTTGCCATCAAAGGAAAATAAATCTGTCATTAAAGTAAAATAAATCTGCCATATATACAAATAAGTCTGCCACCATCTCAATATAAATTTCTCAATATGCAGGAAATTCAAAAATTGTACTTTAATCTAAATGAATGAAAACTTACCGGATTCCATGTCGGAGTTTCACAAAATGTACAACAAACGATGTATATGTTAATAACGAAAGAGAATAGGGTTTTGATTTCGAATGTTTCGTCGATTTATGCCAGTAAACGATTTTTACACAATGCATGCAAGAAAATATAAAAAATATACCAAAGACGGTGACTGTTAAGCTGGAAGAGATGACTAACCGCGACAGAAAACTAGAAAATGAAAGTTCAAACTAACATGAAGACGGCAAAACACAAAGGAAGAAACACCGGAAGTCGCAGAGAATGAACACCAACACAAGGAAACATGAAAATATCGCCGAGAATGAACATGAACACGTAGAAACATGAAATGTCACCGAGAATGGTGAAAGAGTTTTCTTGTTTCGAAAATCGGAAGTCGAAATGGTGAAAGGTTTAGGGTTTTAATAACATTTATTGAAACTGAAAAGACACGACCAATGACTGAAAAGACACGACCAATGACTGAAAAGACACGACCAATGACTGAAAAGACACGACCGTAGGCGTAATTACTTATTTAATTTTATTTATTTATTTATTTCAATACGTAGTGGCATAATTGTAAATAAATTATGTTATCATAGTTTAGATAACTTTTAACCAAATTTTCGGATCATATGAGTAATCGTGCATAACACGGGGTCATTTGGATGATTATGGTATGAATGTGGATCATTTTAAGTCATTATTTTTAAAATTATCGAAGGGATAGATTATCGAAGGAAAAAAAGCAATTAGAAATAAATGGTTATTTAAAATTAAATTTAAAGCTGATGGGAGTATTGAATGCTATAAAGCTCACTTGGATGCTCTCCGTAATAATCAAGTTGAGGATGAAGACTTTACTAATACATTCGTTTTGATTGCTAAGATGAAAACACTTCATTCCTTTCTTAAAACTATGTTTTCTAATGCTTAGAAAGTTCACCAAATGGTTGTGTATAATGAATTCTTAAATGATAATTTAGATGAAGAGGTTTACGTGCGATTACCTCCAGGAGTTCGAGGACTAGATAAAACTAAAGTCTATCTTTTACGCAAATCTATCTATGGACTACAACAATCTCCACGTTGTTGGTTTCAAGCCTCCATGCTACTTTGTGTGAAATTGGTTTTGAGCAAGCTTCTTCCGATTACTCTTTATTAATTTTTGACCGAAATGGTGTTGACTTCACGTTTTAGTCTATGTTGATGATTTGATAGTCACTGGAGTTCTTTGTCTGTGATTACACATTTTAAAAATAACATTTGGGCACTTGTTTGCACATGAAGGATTTTGGATTTATCAAATATTTTCTGGGCATTGAAGTTGCGAGCAGTCAAAATGGAGTCTGTTTGAATCAACGGGGGTCTTCTTGCTGCTCAACCTTCATTTTTTCCAATGGAACAAAACCACAACTTATCTTTATCAGCTGGTGATACCATTGATGACCTGTTAAAATATAGTCATGTTTTTGGTCGACTAATTTATCTTGGTTTGATCTGTCCTAACATCTCATACTCTGATGTAAGACACCATATGAGGCCTTATAAAGATCGAGGACTGGCCGTGACACAAGATGGTGGTCACTCTCTCTTGTTACGGCTAAGGGGATAGGGGTGAGGATCTAACGAGATGGTGGTCGCTTTCTCTTGTGAGATCAAGGCAGGGGCAGTGATGGGGGAGGTGAGGTTCACCACAAAGAGGGTGGAAACTCTTTGATACAACATGAGGAGTTCAGGCAAGGAGGCGGCGGCTCTCTCTTGATTGAACTACCAAAGGGGTTTCTTTCTCCTTGAAGAAAATTCAATCTTTATTAATATCAAAAAGGTTTAAATATTACAAGGCTGCAGGGAAACCTTATGTAAGGGTTCATCAGATTGACCTAATGGCCGAACTAAATAAAAGAAATGCAACAAGAAAATCACAAACAAAAGGAAATCACAACAACACATAAAAAAGTTCATAAACTAATAAAAAAGAAAGTTGCAAGTCGCGTTTGGGGTTAGGCATCTAAGTTTGAATTAGAATCATGTTGGGCCGTTCTTAGGGCCATTTTTTCCTGAAAGAATATAATAAATGGACCATAGCTTAACCTTACTTGCAAATGGCTGCATAGGAGCACTAAGTGTTGATTATGTGTGTGTTTGGGGCATGGAGTATCTTGAGTCGTGGCCTTGGGCTTGAAAGTCTTCTAAATCTTCACTTGATGCTTCATGGTCTTGTTATTGAAGCTCTTCCAGTTGTCTTTCTCCATCTTGAAGTTCTTGGTCCATTGGCGTTGTTCCGGCCCTTTCTTATCCTTGGTGGGCACCTCCGGTCCTTGTGCACTCTAATCTTGTAAAGCAAGTTATAGCAGTTGATTTGTAACTAAAGGCAAAAGATATACCTGGAACTAGATGGTCATGGCTGTTGCCAATGGTCATTTGACCGAAGGTTTGGACAAGATTTCTGGAAAAGGTCCGGCAGGTCTCTGGCCATGTCATTACCTCATGGCAATGGGATTTGAGGTAGTTCTCCATGGCGAGGTTGGACCTCCTCCTCAAATGTGTGCTCTTGGACCGTGTGGCAGGCTTCTCTCGTATCGTGGCCCATGGCTCCGATCCGTGGTCAGTACTGTGGTCCTCATCACTCCTTCCCTCTTCAGAAGGTTTTGTCCTCAAAACTGGATCTCTTGTATCATAAAGAGAGAGTTCAGCCACGTTAAAGGTATGGGAAATATTTACCTCTTCCGGAATTTCTAGGCGAAAGGCATTATCGTTGATCTTTTGTAAGATCTTGAACGGTCCATCTCCTCTTGGGGCTAGTTTGGAGGCTCTTTTCTAGGGAAACCTTTCAGGCCTCATGTGCAGCCAAACACAATATCCTGGTTCAAAAGTCAACTGCCTCCTGCTCTTGTCAGCCCTCTTTTTGTACTCCTTGGTTTTCTTCTCTATATTTTCCTTGACCTTGGTGTGTAACTTCTGGAACATTCTCCTCAGTCAAGTCCATCTTGGTTTACCTTTTCAACCTGTGGAATGGGCCCGACATCTATTACAGACAAGGGGTTAAAGCCATATACTATCTCAAAGGGAGATAGCTTAGTGGCTGAGTGAGTAGCACAATTATAGGCAAACTCTACAAAATTTATACATTCCAGCCAATTGTTCATATTGTTACCAATTGTGGCCCTTACTAGAGTTGAGAGTGTTCTATTGACTACCTCAGTTTGCCCATCAGTTTGAGGGTGGCACATTGTTGAAAACAGTAGCTTGGTGCAAAGCTTTTTCCATAATGTCTTCCAATAATGGTTGAGGAAATTGGTGTCTCTGTCAGACACTATGGTCCTCAGTATTCCATGCAGTCGAACAACATCCTTAAAGAATAGGCCAGCTATTTGGGTGGCATCATGTGTCTTCTCACACGGTATGAAGTGTGCCATCTTCGAGAACCGATATACCACCACAAAGATTGCATCTTGTGTTGAATCTTGGGCAACCCTAGGACAAAATCCATGCAAATATCTACCCAAGGGGTGTTAGGTATAGGTAAAGGCAAATATAGACCATGAGAAGTAACCTGGATTTTGCTTTGTGACATGTGATGCACCGAGCACAAAACCTCTCGACATCTTTCTTGAGGTGAGGCCAATAGAAATATTTCATCACTACGGCCAGTGTCTTGTCAACACCAATGTCCCATTAAGCCTCCTCCGTGTGCTTCACTAAGCACTAGCTCCCTCATTGATCCTTGGGACAAGCACAACCTCTTGTCGTTGAACAAGTATCCCTCATTGATCTAGAGCTCTCACCAAGGCGTATAGCTTCTTGTCATAGGTGGGATAATTGAGCGTGGTCCTACTCAACTTTTCACTGAAGAAGGCTACTGCCCTCTTTCTTTGATGCAAGACAGCACCAATATCCAATCTAGATGCTCAGCCTCCACCTCGAATACTTCTTCAAAATCAGGAAGAGCTAATACCGGGGCTTGGGTCAGCCGGTTCTTCAAGGCATTGAGGGCCTTCTATTGGGCATCTCCCCATGTGAATTTCATGTCCTTCTTGACCACATCAGAAAGGAGTGCCACTAGGGTGCTGAAGTCTCACAAAAATTTCCTATAAAAACTAGCCAACCTGTGAAACCTTCGGACTTGGCTTATAGACGTGGGTGTCGGCCAAACCTTGAGTAATGTGAGCATGGCCAGAAAGGAACCACATTCTAAGGAGCAGCTTGAACCAGAGAGGAAGAAGCCACTAAAGATGCTAAGGAGCAGCTAGAACCCGCAGATATTGGAGATGAAAGCCTACAAATCTTCAATGGCCCCATTACCCGATCCAAGCAAGCCAAAGTTAAGACAACACTACAGATCCTTCTCAACACCATTCAGGCCATTTTAGTGTGTGCTAATCCAACCACATTGGTTGTGATTCAAGCCACCTAAACCTCACCAAGAGAAGTGCCTTGGATTGTACTCTTTTCCCTATTCTTAGTTTTTTCCCAATGGGTTTTCTAAGATAGGTTTCTAATGAGGCAAGCCCAAGGTACTTTACCACAATATCTTGGTGAATCAAGGCCAATTCTATCTCATCATCCACGAAATAAGAGAGGAAGAATCGATTCAAAACATTATTTACTTCTTAGTCTTTGTCTTAGTTGTTTTTCTAATTCCCTAAGTATTTTCTTTAATGTTTTGGTAGAATTTTAGGAGTCATTTTCAATTTCCTAGAATACTATAAGTACTCTCTTGTATCCTTCTTTCTGGATCATCAAACATTTTAATAGAAAATCTCCTTCTTAAACTGGTTTGATCATCCTCTTGAATAAGGAATTTTAGAACACTTTCTCATTCCTATCAAGATCCGAAAGTTTAAGGAATCTTCATCACCCTTGGAAGTTTCAATTCGATTCACTCCTTGTCCAACGTGCCTGGCCTTTGTCATTCAAACACAACAAGCAGATAGTACAAGGATTTTCCACCATCCTTGAGAAATATCATCCATTTCCCCTTGTTCTCGGATCCATCCACTTAAGAGCTCACACATCCGCAGTTACACAATCGTTTCACCCATTCCGCAACTTCAATCCATTCATCCACTGTTCCACAATAATTTGGAGTTTATCAGGGGCTTGATCCTCATCAGGATCACATCAAGTGGTATTAGAGCCCACTCCAAACCAGGTTGTATCTCTACAAACCCGTTTGCACCCTTTCGTATTCTTGCAAAAACGTTTTGTAACCTTTCGCCTTCTTTTTCCGATTTGCTTTAAAAAATTTCTGGGTTTTTTTCTTGTTTAAAATTGATTTTAGATCTTTGAAGAACTTGGAAATTAACTTTAAAATAGCTTAGAACCGATTTCTAAAGGACAAAACTTGTAAAATACCCCATCGGCACCGTTGAGGTTTTAAGAAACTGTTTTTGTTAATCCGAGTTTATCACCTTTTGTTTGAATATTTTAGAGATTAAAACCTGAATGAAACTTGTTCTCAAGAATTAATAGAACCATTAATACCAATTAAAAACGTTTCAAAACGAATCTAAAGTTGTTAGACTCACCCATTTCAAAACCGGAGCTCAAAGGATCTAGAACATGCTTTGCTAGGGTTTGTCTTTGTTCTTGTGTCTTTGTTTCAGCGAATTTTTGTGTCAGTTTCTGTGTTTTACTTTGACCCTTTTACTTGTTTATTTGTCTGACTTTGTCAGGTACCATGGTAGGAACCAACAATAATGGAGAAGAATCCTCAAACTCCAACAAACAATTCCTTGATTCCTTTAAAGCCATGATGGATGAAAGCAACCATGAGAGCTGAAATATAAAGAGCCATCTAGGTCACTCATCTAGGTCACAACACCCACGGAGAAGGCGGTCAAGAGATGACCAACCGCATAGGAATAACCAACCCAATCCTCGCGACCCTTTGGGTGGCCTTAAAATCAAGATTCCCTCTTTCCATGGAACCAATGACCCTGAGGAGTATCTAGAGTGGGAAAAGAAGATAGAAATAGTCTTTTATTGTAGGGAATACACTCAAGATAGTAAGGTTAGAGTAGCACCAATAGCTTTTAAAGATTATGCCTTAAGTTGGTGGGATCAATTAGTTACTTCTAGGAGAAGGGCTGGGGACTTGCCCATAGATTCGTGGAACCAGATGAAAGTAATCATGAGGAAAATGTTTATACCTAGCCACTACCATAGGGAACTTCACTTTAAGCTTAGAAACCTATCTCAAGGATCTAGAACCATTAAGGAGTACTTTAAGGAGATGGAAACTTTATTGCTTAGGGCTGATGCTCAAGAGGATAGTGAAGCCACTATGGCTAGGTTTATGGGTGGACTTAATAGGGAAATCAGAGATAGGCTAGAGATTCACCATTATGTCAAAATAGAAGAACTTCTCCATAAGGCTATCATGTTCGAAAAACAACTTAAGAGGAAAAACCCTAAACCCGGATTTATTTCTACTAGGTTTAGCCAAATGTAAGGAAGATAAGTCTAGCAAAGATTACAAGCCTTTCACTAAACCTAAGGTAGAAGATTCGAAACTTAAGGGAATGGATATGGGTTCTAGCACCAAAACTAGGGAAATTCAGTGTTTTAGTGTAAGGGCTTTGGTCACTACTCTAGGGAATGTACCAATAAGAGAACCATAGTTATTAGGGCTAATGGTGAGGTAGAATCAGAGGATGACCATTCGGATGCTGAGTCCTTGGAAGAAAATGTAGACATGCCCCATGCTGGACAACTCTTAGTCACTAGGAGAACTCTAAACTTACAAACTAAGACAGAAAAGAATGAGCAAACACTACAAGAAAACATTAACATTTCCGACGGCATTTCCGACGGAAATAAAACCGTCAGACTTTTCCGACGATTTTGCGACGGATAATCGACGGACAACCGAGGGAAATACAACCGTCGGAGATCCGTCGTTAATTTCCGACGCTCGCAAGGCTGTCGGTAAATCGATGGTAAAACCTGACGGTAAACCGTTGAATTTCCGACGAAAGCATAATCGTCGGGATATCCTCTTGAAACCGTCGGAACGTTACCAACGTATCTCAGGCCGTCGGTAATATTCCAACGACTTCCCGATGGATTTTGTGTTTTACAATCCGTCGGGAAACCGTCGGCACCAGTCGTCAGAAAACCAATGGAAGTATCCGGCCATTTTCGGATGCCATCGGCAATCCGTCGGAAAAATAAGAATAATCTATTAAAATTTTGTGTTTATCCGTTGGTGGTCGGAAACCGTCGGAAATCCATCGGGTGATAAAGATAAAATCTATTCAAAATATGTGAATATCCGGTTGTGGTCGGAAACCGTCTGAATTCCGTCAGAAATGGAGAATATTCTGAAGAATAATCTGTTTAAAATTCATAATTATCCGTTAAAAATTCTTAATAATCTGTTAAAAATTTGTGATAATATCTAATTTTCACTATAAATAAGCTATGATCTTTCACAATTTCAACAGGACCAAAATTTTAAAGAAAATGTGTTCTTCGGGTTCTTATGAGTATTTTCGATCATGGATGGATAAACCTCGATATGATTCAACCACGGGGGAATTGACTGATGAATTTGCGCAAGGTGTTCAAGAGTTCATGGCATTTGCATCAAAGAATAGCATGACATCGGAATATGGTAAAATGTATTGTCCGTGTATTAAATGTCAAAATCATAGATTAATCTCTGTTAGAGAAGTACGTAATCATTTGTATAGGAATGGATTTATGCCGGGTTACAAAATTTAGTATTCACATGGAGAAACTGATGCAACGATGCAATATTATGGTAGTACTTCAAAAAGGATAGATAATATTAATGTTAGGGTAGAGGAACCGGCATCAGAAGTTGATATAAATGGAGGTACTATTCAGATGGTGAATGATGCATTTCGTGAACAAAGAGAATCGTACATTGAAGATATTAGCAGAATAGAAGAACCTAATTTGGAAGCCCATAAATTTTTTGATATGTTAGATGCATCCAAGCAGCCTTTGTATAAAGGATGTAGAGACGGATTATCGCCTATATCTGCTACAAGCAGGTTGATGACGATAAAGACGGATTTCAACTTGCCTGAAGATTGTGTGAATGCGATAGCTGATTTTGTTAGAGATATATTACCTGAAGATAATATTGCACTTGCTTCATATTACAAGGTTCAAAAACTTGTATCTGGTCTTAGATTGCCATATCAGATGATCGATGTATGTATTGACAACTGCATGATCTATTGGAGAAATGATGAAAACCGCATGAACTGCCGATTTTGTCACAAACCTCGATTTCAAGAGACAAGCGGTAGAGTACCTATTCCGCATAAACGGATGTGGTATTTGCCATTAACAGAGAGGTTAAAGAGGTTATATCAATCTGAACACATGGCAAAACCTATGAGATGGCATGCAGAACATAATTCGAATGGAGAAATTGTGCATCCTCGGATGCACAAGCATGGAAACATTTTAAACAGGTTTATCCTAGTTTTGCATATGAGCCTAGAAACGTATACCTCGGGTTATCTACAGATGGATTCAACCCTTTTGGAAAGCATGAGAGGCAATACTCGTTGTGGCCAGTTATCGTTACACCTTATAATTTGCCTTCTTCTTTGTGCATGAAACGAGAGTTTTTATTTCTAACAATTCTCGTCCCCGGCCCAGAGCATCCTAAGCGATCGTTTGATATTTTCTTGCAGCCACTAATTCATAAGTTAAATATATTATGGGAAAATGGTGTCGAAGCATTCGATGTTTCCAACCAACAGAACTTCTTGATGCGAGTAGTACTTATGTGGACGATAGGTGATTTTCCAGCATATGCTATGTTATCAGGATGGTCGACGCATAGAAGATTAGCATGCCCATATTGTCAAGATAATACTGATGCGTTCCAACTGAAACACGGACGAAAGACTAGTTGGTTCGATTGTCATCGTCGATTTCTACCACAAGATCATCCATATCGCCGGAGCACGACATTGTTTAGGAAAAACAAAAAAAAATTTGATGCTTCACCTCCTATTCTTGACGGGAATTATATGATGACTCAACTTAGAGATTTTGGTGCTGAGAGAATGGCTTCATGTGGAGGTAAAGGACATTACCCTGTTGATGGTTGTGGCGAATACCATAATTGGTACAAGAAGAGCATTTTTTGGGATTTACCATATTGGAAGGACCATTTGTTGCACCATAATCTAGATGTTATGCACATTGAGAAGAATTTTTTCGACAACATAATGAATACCGTTCTAAATGTGCAAGGAAAAACAAAAGATAATTTGAAAGCTATATTGGATTTGCCGGATATTTGTTCCCGGAAGGAACTACATGTAATGTCAAATAGAAATCATTGTCTCCCGCATTCCGGTTGGATGCGCATGCAAAAGATGAATTCTTTGACTGGATTAAGCATAGTGTCAAATTTCCAGATGGATACGCATCTAATCTTTGTAATTGTGTCGATACTATTGAAGGTAAATTTTCAGGGATGAAAAGTCATGATTGTCATGTTGTCATGCAAAGATTATTCCCATTTGCCTTTAGCGATCTACTGCTTAAAAACGTCCACAGAGCAATTGCATGTACGACATTTACATTATTTTATATATAAATAATAATAATTTCATATATTATATGATATTAAAATATATTTTTTATGTAAGGATTGGTGCTTTTTTCCGAGATTTATGTACAAGATCACTTACTGTAGATGATATCCGAAATTTGGAGGAAAAAATACCGGTTCTCAATTGTAACCTAGAGAAAATATTTCCACCAGCATTTTTTGATGTTATGGAGCATCTTCCTATTCACCTCCCTAGAGAAGCGACACTTGGAGGACCTGTTCAGTACCGATGAATGTATCTTTTTGAGAGATATATGTTCCACCTAAAGAAAAAAGTTAAAAATCTTGCAGGGTTGAAGGTTCAATCGTCGCACAAAGTATTCATGAAGAAACATCTAACTTTGCCAGCTACAATTTTCCATCGCAAGTGCAAACAAAAAATAGACGACCTTCACGACATGATGATGGAGGAGAAAAACCAAGCTATCCAGTGTATGTGCTAGAAATATTTGCACAAATTGGACGTTTAAGTGGAAAAGAGAAAACGCGACGCCTATCATAGGAGGAACACAATCACTTGCATTTGTATATTTTAACAAATTACGATGACGTTTTGGAATATGAAAGGTGCATTCAATTTAATTTTGTTTTTAGTTATTATTATAATTTATTGTTAATTTTTTTTTCATAATTAACAGGATATACATGGAACAAATACGTGTTCATTATTCAGATTACAGCGAGAATGAGTTGGTCGAACTTAAAAAAAGTGAATTTGCAAAATGGTTGCACTTTTATGTTAGTGTTACCACAATTATGTAATTTTCAATAATAATTTACTATATATCTATATATATTTATAATTTACTATATTCTATTATTTTGTAGGTTACTACAGGTCCTTCTAGGGGTATAACATTTCCCACGTGGTTAGTTGAGTTGGTGAGTGGTCCTACATTTACTGCAAAATCTTATCCAATGTACTGCACTCGTGGATATGCTTTTAAGAGTCATCGCGAAGGAAACTTACAAACAACTTGTAATTATGGTGTATCATCTCAATCGGGAGAAATTGTATACAACGGTATTCTTCGTAAAATATTAAAAGTTCACTATCCAGGAATGATTGATTTGAGGTGTATTGTGTTCTATTGTGACTGGTATGACCCTGTCATGGGTCAACGTGAAGACGAATTTAGTGTTACATCTGTCCACTCTCGTAAGCGACATCGAAAATATGATCCTTTTATACTTGCATCACAAGCAGATCAGGTTTGTTGCATTCGATATCCTCGTGTGAGAAACAAGCAAGATCCTTGGATTACAGTGACCTCAATACATCCTAGAAGAATGGTATGTGGTATTACCGAACAAGAACCTATGCAACAAAGCACAATTGGTAACTTAGGTTCCATAGAAACTTCTCTTGAAGTTAACCTTGTTGTTGATGAGAACACGAATGAAGATTACAATGTGTTTCAAGATTCAGAAAAAGAGACTGGCGAGTTTGACGACCAAAATTCAGCTAATTCGGAATATTCATCACAATCAAATTAAATTTGTGATTTTATTTTGATATTTATGATTTTAATTTTAAATATTGTAAATAAATATTTATGATTTTATTTTTAAATCTATGTGCACAAATATTTCACAATATTATAATTAAAAGTGCTTTTTTCAAATACATTTATCTATATATTTTTTTAACTTTTTTAATTAAATATTTTTTTGAAATATTGATTAAAATTACCGACGGTTTCCCAACGACTTTATTAATTCCGTCGGAAAGCCGTCGACAATTTTATAATTAAAATTGTTTTTTTATAAATTTATCTATATAATTTTTAACCTTTTTAATTAAATATAATTTAGCTAATTCGAAATATTCATCAAATTCATATTTAAGTTGTGATAGTATTATTTTTTTTTCACCAAAAAAGCTTGTTAAACATGGTACATTGCTTTGGCTATTGTTAGGATTGGTGTAGTTTTAATTTTTGTTTAAATTAATCAATCATTCAATAAAACAAAATCTATAAAAACAAAGACAATATTTTTTCGGATTATTGACTCTACTGCCCGACGGATTTCCGACGGCCATTGTATTTCCATCGGATATCCGTCGGAAACCCATTTGCAACGTGGCAGACCATGTGTCAATCATGCACGGCGTTATAAAAAATCCGACAAATTTCCGACGGATTTACGCGGTAAACAAAACTAAAAATGCGGGGTTTGCGAAAATTAATTAATGTACTGACGGATTTCCGACGGAATCTTCCGTCGGAAATATCGATTATAACCTACGACTTCTTCTTCTCCTCTCTCTCTCGCCGTTTCGCGTTACCCTCAAATTTCCTCCTCGTCGCCGTTAACAAATCGCCGATTCCTCCTCGTCGCCATTGCTCCTGGCCGCCGTTTTTCTCCTCCTCGCCGCCGATTCTAATCCATGTAAGTTTTATCAACATCAAAATAACTATGAATTTTTGCGACATCAAAATAACTATGAAGTTTGATCGACATCAAAATAACTTGTTTTTTGTTTCTTGGCTGGTTTCATCAAACAATTGCATTTTAACCAATATTCATTATTACAACATTTAGATTTATGGGATAGGGTGGTTTCAGTTAGATAAAGAGGTAGCGAAACTCCACTTTTAGTTTACAGTGTAATTGAAATTATATAGGTTACAGTTTATTGGTTTTGACCGGTTGAAGACTTACTGCAATATCAGTTGCATAATCAAATCTCATCACTTATTATAAAAATGGAGGGAGTAAGAATGATCTTGTAAGAGAATTAACTAATCTTGATGAGGTTTTTGAATGAATAGTTTGAGGAGAACCTTTCATTGATGGAAAGGCTGTTTCTTATAACCCAAAATATCACGAGGAACAATGAGTGATGGGATTACAGGAACCGCAACTCCTAATAACCGAAAAGAGTTAATCAAAATCCATTGATGTCATGGCAAAAGGCAAAAAAAAGCTTTAAGTTTAATAATTTTTGAAAACTTATTGTTTAAATTAATTTTAGTTTTATAATAATTTTTGAAAAAATAATTAGAGTTTAAGAAATATAAAATTATTGATGATATTAGTTTGGTCTCAATTTCAGTTTTGGTCTATTTGAAAAAACTCCAAATAATAAACCTTGATTTTTTCAAAAAATAAAAATAAAAATAATTGATTATTATTTTAAATAATTTAATATTTTGAAAAAATGGTAAATAGTAAATGTAGATAGATTGATAAAATATCCCAGTCATAGGTCGTATCAAGATTACCAAAGACGTGGTGAGTCGTCTACTCCGAGTTGCTTACCAACTCAAGTTCCAGAATCTGCAAATGATTCTTTCCGACCAATGACAATTGAAGAATTGGTTCAGCAGCCTGGTCGCGAACTTCTTACTTTTCTTGATCCGAGACGTCAAGGAAACTCGACATGGTAAATTAAATTTTCTATAATTATATTTAAAATAATTATTTTTACAATATTCTATAATAATTATATTTAAAATAATTATTATAACACTATTCTAATAAAAATTTCGTAGGTTAGGTATTTCAAACAACGGAATAAGCAAATCTATATTAAAGATGCTTCATTCTCTTTTGAACAAATCATATACCAAATTTAGAGATATTCCGTACGAGGAACGTCAGATTTGGTTCATGACGTTTGCGGTATGGTATTTAAATTTTAAATATATAATTGTTTTAAATAGTTTTTAATAATATTTTTTTAGTAATATATAAGTAAATTTCACAGCAAGAATTTACATGGAATCCCATGAACACAAAATTGGTGGAAGAAGCTTTCAAAAAAGAGGCTGCAGTACAATTTTCCCGTCACATGAACGAATGGAAACAAAAATAGAAAAAAGGAAAAGATAAACCAAGAGGGTTGAATGAGTCGGTTTGGAAAGTTTTTATTCGTTATTGGGAATCTTCCAGCGCTAAGGTCATCTCGAAAACTAATTCGGGAAACCAGAAGAGCGACCGAGAAGGCAAAGGCATTTATATTCACAATGCCGGATCGACTAGTTTTCTGAGACGAGCCGATCAATTGGTAAATTAATTATTATATTAATTATTTATTATTATTTAAAAATTTTAAAAATATTAATTTAGAATTTTTTTTATTTTTAGGCACAAGAAATTGGAGCGTCTCCAGATCACTTGCAATTTCTCGAGGCCGTCCACACGAACAAAAAGACTGGTCGTATCCAAGATGGTCTCGTTAGTGAGATCATCGAAAAAGTAAAAAAGAAAAAAAGTGATATTCTAACCCAGCAATCTCAGGTTGGTTCTTCATCTTCGGTCGCCGAATTGCCTCGTTCTGAGATTAACCGTCTCGTTCTTGATGTAAGTTTTTTTTTAAATATATAATTAATATTATAATAATTTTCATTAAATTTTCTAATAATATTTTTTTATTTTTACAAGAAGTACCATTTTCAAAGGGTCGTCATCCAGGACTCGGAAGAGTTGCAGATATCGGTGGCGCAACATCTGCAGCTAGAAACGAGGAAAATGAGCAGCTAAAAGAAGAAATGCCGTCTATGAAAATAGAGATGAATAATCTCAAAAGTTTTGTAGAAATGATAAAAAATAAATTGCGTGATGACTTTTTTCTCCTCCTTCTCCTCTTACCCCTCCTTTGTAATTTGTAATTTAAAACAATTATTTAATATTATATTTATATATAATATTATTTTTATTAATTATATGACTTTTTAAAAATATTTACAAATATTAATTTAATTTATTAAAATAAAAAATTATTAATTTATTTATTAATTTATTTTTAATATTTATATTTAAAAATATTTAATTAAATATTTTTAAAATATAAATATTAACAAAATAGATTTTTTATTTTTTCAATTAATTAGTTGTTTTCGACAGATTATGTCGTCCAAAATTTCTGACGGACGCAACCGTCGGAAACGTGTTGCATATCTCCCGACGGTTATAAACCCTCGGGAAATATCATCGGACCAAATTCCTGATGATAGATGTCATCGGAAAATATCCCTCGATAATTCGTCAGAAATTCCCGATGGCTGCTGGCCATCGAATATCCGTCAGTTGTTTCCGACGGACACTTCCATCGAAGAACCATCAGAAGTTTCTGACAAAATAGTTAATCTCCAAGCCGTCGGAAATTCCCGATAAATTCCCGACAGAATTTAATTTCCGACGAAATAGTCCTGATTGACTATTTTCATCGGAAATTAGATGAGAATCTGTTTTACCGACGAATTTCCGACGAATATGGCCGTCGGAAATGTGCTGTTTTCTTGTAGTGAAAGAGATAACCTATTCCACACTCGCTGTATAGTTAAGAGTCAGGTCTGTAGCTTAGTGATAGATGGAGGTATCTGTAGCTAGTGAAATTATGGTAGGGAAGTTAGGACTTGAGATTATTAAGAGGTCTAAACCTTATAAGTTGCAATGGCTTAATGATGAGGGTGAGCTAGAAGTAGAGAACCAGATTCTAGTTCCTTTGTCCATAGGCAAATATGAATATGAGGTTTTGTGTGATGTTTTACCCATGCATGCTGGTCACATATTGTTAGGTAGACCTTAGAAATCGGATAGAAGGGTTATTCATGATGGGTTTACTAATAGCTAGTCATTTGAGTTTAAGAGGTTCATTTAGATCAGATAGCTTTAAAGAAAAACAAAACCCAATACAAACCCAAAAACAAACCCCATGCCGACGGCACCGCCAAACCGCAAAACAAGACACAAGCCAAACAACTGACTAATCTTATGATTAAGTACAATCCAGGGAGTAACTTACCACGCCTACTCTTTGTGATTAAAGAATGCTTTCATACTAACCAATCTATGCAAGACACTCCTAGCAAAATTCAACTTCTTTTGCAGAAATTTAAAGATGTGTTTCCGGAGGAGCAACCACAAGGCTTACCACCAATCCGAGGAATTTAGCACCAAATTGACTTTCTACCAGGAGAATCTCTTCCCAACAAGCCAGCCTACAGAACCAACCCTCTGGAGACCAAGGAGGTTCAATAGCAAGTCACTGAACTCATGGAGAACGGACATATCCCGAAACGTATGAGTCCATGTGTTGTACCTATTTTGCTTGTCCCAAAAAAGGATGGAAGCTGGAGATTGTGTGTTGATTGCAGAGCCATCAACAATATCACTGTAGTGTATCACCATCCTATACCTAGATTAGATGATATGTTAGATGAATTGCATGGTTCTAGCATCTTCTCTAAGGTAGATTTTAAGAGTGGTTATCACCAAATTAGGATGAAAGAAGGTGATGAATGGAAAACTGCATTTAAAACTAAACAAGGTTTATATGAGTGGTTAGTAATGCGTTTTGGCTTGAAAAATGCACCTAGTACCATCATGAGATTGATTAACCATGTCCATAGGGAATTCATAGGTAATTTTTTGGTAGTATACTTTGATGACATTATAGTTTTTAGTCGAATCTTAGATGATCATGTAGAGCACCTCAGAAAAAGGTTTTTGAAGTGGTTAGAAAGGAAACCTTGTATGCCAATCTTAAGAAATGTATTTTTGGAACAGATAACCTTGTCTTCTTAGGTTTTGTTGTGAGTACAGATGGTATTAAGGTTGATGAGGAAAAGATAAAAGCGATTAAGGAGTGGTCGAGTCCAAAGAATGTTGGGGAAGTAAGGAGCTTCCATGGCCTAGCTGGGTTTTACCGGATATTTGTCATGGACTTTAGCACTATAGCAGCTCCACTCACTGGGGTTATCAAAAAGAATGTCGAATTTAAGTGGGAGCAGGTGCAAGAGGAGGCCTTCCAAACCTTGAAAGACAAGCTCACACACTCCCCGATGCTATCTCTTCCTAACTTTGATAAAACTTTTGAAATTGAATGTGATGCCTCAGGAGTTGGTATTGGTGTTGTTCTTATGCAGAAAAGGAAGCCCATAGCCTACTTTAGTGAGAAACTTGGAGGGGCCACACTCAATTATCCAACCTATGACAAAGAACTATATGCGCTTGTGAGGGCTTTGCAAACATGGCAACATTATCTTTGGCCCAAGGAGTTTGTCATCCATACCGACCATGAGTCACTCAAACATCTCAAAGGGCAACAAAAGCTGAACAAAAGACATTCTAGGTGGATCGAATTCATTGAAACCTTCCCTTATGTGATCAAATACAAGAAAGGTAAAGAGAATGTAGTAGCCGATGCTCTTTCTCGGAGGTATGTGCTCTTGAACTCTTTAGAAGTTAAACTGTTGGGGTTTAAGCAAATCAAAGAGTTATATGCTACTGATTCTGATTTTATGGATATTATGCTTCTTGTGAGAAGTTTGGTACAGGAAAATACTTTAAGAGTGAAGGCTTCTTATTTTATGATAATCGCTTATGTGTACCTAACTCCTCTTTACGAGACTTGTTTGTTAAGGAAGCACATTCAGGTGGTCTTATGGGTCACTTTGGCGTGGCAAATACATTAAATGTATTGCAGGAACACTTCTTTTCACCACACATGAGAGTGATGTTAAGAAAGCTTGCCAAAGATTTGTAACTTGCAAGCAAGCCAAATCCACAATCCAAAAGCACGGTTTGTATACCCCTCTTCCTATAACTTTGAACCCTTGGAATGATATTTCTATGGATTTTATTGTTGGATTGCCTAGAACTAAGACTGGAAAGGATTATGTGTTTGTTGTAGTTGATAGGTTTTCCAAAATGGCTCACTTTATTCTTTAAGGAGATAGTTAGACTTCATGGCATGCCTAGGACCATAGTATCAGATCGAGACACTAAGTTCCTTAGTTACTTTTGGAAAATACTTTGGTATAAGCTAGGAACTAAGTTTTGTTTCTCCACAATTTGTCACCCGCAATCGGATGGTCAAACTGAAGTTAATAGAACCTTGTCTACTTTGTTAACACCTTTGATTAAAAAGAGTCTTAGGACTTGGGAAGAATGCTTGCCTCATGTTTAATTCGCATATAATCATGCTAGGCATACTGCTTCTAAGTACTCACCATTCGAAACTGTTTATGGGTTCAATCCCATCTCACCGTTGGATCTAATACATTTACCTTTGAGTGAAAGTACAAGCCTTGATGAAAAGAAAAGTCTGAGTTGGTTAAGAAAAATTCATGAGAAGACTCGGCTCAATATTGAAAATAAGACTAAGATGTATGCTCAACAAGCCAATAAAGGTCGAAAGGAGTTAGCATTTGAGGAAGGACACTTGGTGTGGATCCTTTTGCGCAAAGATAGATTTCCCAGTGAAAAGAAATCCAAGCTAATGCCTAGGATTGATGGTTCATTCAAAGTCATCAAGAAGATCAATAACAATGCCTACCAGCTGGATCTTCAAGATAAGTACCAAGTGAGTTCAAGTTTCAATATTACTGATTTGGTTCCATATTTTGCAGATGAAACAGATTTGAAGTCAAATCTTTCTCAATTGGGGGAGGATGATGTGAGCATGGCCAGCAAGGAACCACAACCTAAGGAGCAGCTTGAACCAGAGGAGGAAGAGGCCACTAAAGATGCTAAGGAGCAGCTAGAACCCGCGGATATTGGAGATGAAAGCCTACAAATCTTCAATGGCCGCATTACCCTATCCACGCAAGCCAAACTTAAGACAACACTACAGAACCTTCTCAACACCATTCAGGCCAGTTTAGTGTGTGCTAATCTAACCACATTAGTTGTGATTCAAGCCACCTAAACCTCACCAGGAGAGGTGCCTTGGATTTTAATCTTTTCCCTATTCTTAGTTTTGTCCCAATGGGTTTTCTAAGATAGGTTTCTAATGAGGCAGACCCAAGGTACTTTACCACAGTCTCTTGGTGAATCAAGGCCCATTATATCTCATCATCCACGAAATAAGAGAGGAAGAATCGAGTCAAAACATTATTTACTTCTTAGTTTTTGTCTTAGCTGTCTTTGTAATTCCCTAACTATTTCCTTTAATGGTTTGGTAGAATTTTAGGAGTCATTTTCAATTTCCTACACTACTATAAGTACTCTCTTGTATCCTTCTTTCTGGATCATCAAACATTTTAATAGCAAATCTCCTTCTTAAACTCGCTTCATCATCCTCTTGAATAAGGAATTTTAGTACACTTTCACATTCCTCTTAAGAGCCAAAAGTCTAAGCAATCTTCATCACCCTTGGAAGTTTCAATTCGATTCACCCCTTTCCCAACGGGCCTGACCTTTTTCATTCACACAGAACAAGCAGATAGTCCAAGGATTTTCCACCATCCTTGAGAAGCATCATACATTTCCCCTTGTTCTCGGATCCATCCACTTAAGAGCTCACACATCCGCAAGTTACACCATCGTTTCACCCATTCTGCAACTTCAATCCATTCATCCACTCTTCCACAACCATTTGGAGTTGATCAGGGGCTTGATCCTCATCAGGATCACATCATCTTGTCTTCATCAACTTGTAATCCCTGTTCATTTACTACAAAACCTAAGAACACAAGGTTGTTAGTACAAAAGATGCACTTTTTAAGGTTGGCATAAAGGCCTTCCTTTCAAAGTGTGCTGATCACTTGGTCTAGATGAGCAACATGTTCGGCCAAGCTCCTGCTTTAAAATATCATCAAAATAAACAACTACAAATTTGCTTATGAGTGACCTTATGATGAGGACATCAGGTCGTACATCCAGCCAGGAGACCAGACTGGCCGACCAGGAAGCTTGCCCGAGACAGCAGGACCATCTGGCGCGCCTGCCGGACAGAACAGTACCGCCGGACCCTCGACCTATAGGACCAGACCGGTCAACATCGCCGGCGGAGAGGCCCAAGCTTCCGGCACACTTGGTGGGGACGTGAATGACACCGCCGGTCCCCCTGATGACACCGCCGACTCCAGGATCATTTTGGCCGGTCCTGAAGTCATTCCGGCCAGTACCACGCACAACCCAGCCGGTACAGGCCATCCAGCCGAGTACACGCACACTTCCACTTCTACACAAGAGGACTCGGACCAAATGAGCTACCAGCTCCAGGACATGCACTTAGAGGAAGTATCTACACCAGTGGTACCTCCAGGAGCAATGACAAGAAGCAGATCAAGAGCACTCTTCCACAAATTCAGCTCATGGGTCGACAAGCTTCTAGAGGAAGAGCAGCTAAGGACAATGGGCCAGAAGAGCAAATTGGAGTCCAAAGGCTTCTCAACAACACAAGGAACATCAGAGACGTGGGCTTTAGTGGCAAGAGAGGTCAAGGCCCAAAGATATTTGACCCTACTCCAAGTCGAAGACTAGGAGCAAGGCGCGTGCATGCCACAAGGATGGCCACCTTCCATTTCTTGGCCGTGAGGTGAGTTAAGGTAAGTTTACATTCGAATATATGCCTCTTTCTGTTTTGCAGGGTAGGATCTAGTTGCTTTACATTTTTGAGTCAAGAACATTTTAGGAATAGGTCCTTTTTCGGTTATACACTTTTGTATCTTTTTCCTTTTGTGCACTTTTGTAAACTTTCCTTTTCTTTATTTGAGTCGACCCTAGAAGGTCAAGCTGTCGAGCATATTAATAAGGCTCCTTCCAGCATTGTAGTTCGACAACCTTTTGATTATTAATAAAGTAGAACTTTTCCCTACAAGTTTTCTCTCTAAGAATCTTGTGCGCTTAGAACCTAGTTGAGACCAGCCCTCCTAGCTCTAAGTTTGTGATTTATCACGAGGTTCATCACCCCTCGTGTGGTTCACTTCACCCTTCCATCGTTTACCAACCAGAAAACCCCTATCCAGAAGCCTAAGGTTGAGTTTCTCACCTAATCTTCCACAAACAGCCCACGCGCATACATCCTTGAATCAAGGCTTGTATCATTTTGGTATCAGAGCTTAAAGCTCCTAAACCATGTTGTTTCTATCCTTTTGCTTGTTTTGTTTTGTGTTCTTGCATTAGTTTAAGTCGCATTCAAGAAAAATCAAAAAAATAACCTCAAACTCCAAACCGAGTGCATCTAGCCTCCTACGTGTATCACTAGGGTTTAGATTCACTTTTTGCATTGCATACACGTTTTCCTTTTGTTTAAGTCATATTTCCTTTATTTTTAAGTCTAATTAAAAAGAAAAGAAAAAGAAAATAGAAAAGATACTAAAAGAATTCGAATTGGACAGCTAGCACAAGTTGTCTAGGAAGTTTCCTTTTTTCGAATTTCCTTTCTTTAGAATTTTCCTTTTTGCATTTTTTCGAAACCCCTATAAAAAGAAAACCCTCCTAATAATTTAGGAGCACCCTAATTGTCTTCTTTCTTTGTAGCACACATGGGAGAAGAGAATAGAGACGCAGCTGAAGCCATGATGGCCATGTTCACCACACTCCAAACATAACTCGCATCCATAGGCGAGAGGTTGGAGCGCGTGGAGAGACCAGTAAGATTCCAGGCCATAAGGCACGTGAGAGCTGAGCCAGATCGTCCTGAGGGTCCTGAGTACCTTAGGACACGGCACGAACAGGAGGAACCCCAGCCAGATGGAGATGAGGACACGCAACCTCATAACTATCACCACAGGCCGAGAGGACCTCCACGGCAACCAGAGGCAGAAGATGATGGCTTTGAGCCATATGGTCTTCACCAGAGACCCAGAATGCCTCCTAGACGTCATGAGGATGGAGCTGAACACACCTATAACCGGGTAATTCATCCTGATGTTAAACTAACTCCTCCAACTTTTGCAGGAAAAGTAGACCCCGAGGCTTACCTAGATTGGGAGAAGCGAATGGATCATATCTTTGATCACTACAACCAACCAGGACCTAGGAGAGTCTCAATGGCAGTAGCACAACTCACGGACAATGCCCTCATCTGGTGGGATCGTGAGGTATCTGACAGAAGGAGGAAGAGAATGAGACCCGTAGACTCATGGGTCGACATGAAAGACCTCATGCGACAAAGGTATGTTCCACCTTACTTTCATAGGGATTTGCAACGACGTTTTCGTACTCTTAAACAGGGTACCAGATCAGTAGAGGAGTACTATGAAGAGTTCGAGAGGTTAAGGAACAGATTGGAGCTCAATGATGATGAAGAAGCATTGATGGCGCAATTCTTGGATGGACTCCAAGAAAGGATCAGCTGCAAGGTGGAAAGGCAAATCTACAACGACTTCAAGGACTTGTTCCACCTATCTGTGCAAGCTGAACAGCACATCAAACGTAAGAGCCAAGACATCCGCAGCAAGCCTAAGACACCTTGGGCACCAAGCAACATGCCTAAGACAGTGGACAAAGGCAAGAGCGTAGAGATCGAGTCAAGGTTCAAGAGCAAGCCTCCTGAACCCACCCGTGACCAGAGAGAGCCTGGTAAGTCTTCTAACCCTCAAAGATCACGTGACATAACTTGTTTCAAGTGCAGGGGACGTGGACACATCTCAAGGGAGTGCCCAAACAACCGAGTCATGCTGATTACGGAGGCAGGAGAATATGAGTCCCAAGATGAAGAGGACTATGAACCAGAAGGAGAATATGGTGACATTGAGTACCCTGATGTGGGGGAAGTGCTGGTCACTAGACGTATCCTCATTGCAATGGTGGATCCTTCAGAGACCATCCAAAGAGAGAACATCTTCCACAGCCGTTGCACCATCAAAGGAAAGGTATGTAACCTCATCATAGATGGTGGTTCTTGCACTAACGTTGCTAGTGCGTATATGGTTGATAAGCTAGGTCTAGAGAGGACACGGCATCCTCGACCATATAGACTGAGATGGCTTGATGACAAAGTGGAGCTCAAGATTCATGAGCAAGTCACTGTGCCATTCAGTGTGGGCAAGTATCAAGACCAAGTCGTGTGCGACGTGGTGCCCATGCAAGCTGGCCATCTTCTACTAGGAAGACCATGGCAGTTTGACAAAGAGACCCGGCATGATGGCAGAACCAATCTCTACACCTTCGTGCATGACAAGAGAAAGGTCAGCCTAGCTCCTCTTACACCTGCCCAAGTACATGAGCTACAACTCCAAATGAGTAAGGAAAAGAAACTTGTCAAGTCTAACTTTCTTATTCAACCTAGTCATGTCCGGAGAGCTTTAGCCTCAAAGGACTTAATGTTACTAATGGTTTTCAAGGAAGTGTTGAGCATAGAACAGGGACAGGTAGAGCTACCTCATGAAGTAGCAACACTCCTCAATAAATTCCAGGATGTGTTTCCAGAGGAGATACCAGCAGGCTTGCCTCCTTTACGTGGCATAGAACACCAGATTGATCTAGTGCCCGGAGCAGCCCTGCCCAACCGGCCAGCCTACCGGATGAGTCCAGAGGAGTCCAAGGAGCTTGAGAAGCAAGTCAAGGAGCTCCTGGAGAGAGGATATGTTCGAGAGAGCCTCAGTCCATGTGCTGTACCAGTGCTACTAGTGCCCAAGAAAGATGGGACTTGGCGCATGTGTGTGGACTGCCGAGCAATCAACAACATCACAGTCAAGTATAGGCATCCGATACCACGACTGGATGACATGCTAGATGAGCTGAGTGGAGCCACGGTCTTCTCCAAGATAGACCTCAAAAGTGGATACCACCAGGTAAGAATGAAGGAAGGTGATGAGTGGAAAACTGCTTTCAAGACAAAGCAAGGACTCTACGAGTGGACAGTCATGCCATTTGGCTTGACTAATGCCCCAAGCACCTTCATGCGCCTTATGAACCAAGTTCTTAGGGCGTACATCAGTAAGTTCGTAGTAGTTTATTTTGATGACATACTTGTTTATAGTAAGTGCCTACGGGAACACCTCACACATCTTGAGATGGTCCTTAAAACCCTTCGACAAGAAGAGCTTTATGCCAATCTCAAGAAGTGCACCTTTTGTACTGATAAGCTTGTCTTTTAGGTTTTGTTGTGAGTTCACAGGGCCTACAGGTTGATGAGGAAGAAGATTCGAGCCATACAAGAATGGCCAACACCAGGAAACATCAGCCAAGTAAGGAGCTTCCACGGACTGGCCAGCTTCTATAGGAGATTCGTGCCCAACTTCAGCAGTATTGCCTCACCACTGACGGCAGTAGTGAAGAAGAACGTGGGATTCAGCTGGGGAGAAGCTCAGGAGAAGGCATTCCAGGCCTTGAAGGACAGCCTGACACACGCACCAGTGCTGATCCTTCCCGACTTCAACAAGACGTTTGAAGTGGAGTGTGATGCCTCTGGAATAGGCATAGGAGCAGTGCTAACCCAAGGAGGGAGACCAGTGGCATACTTCAGTGAGAAGCTAGGTGGTGCCTCACTGAACTACCCCACTTATGACAAGGAGCTTTATGCCCTTGTCCGAGCACTGGAAACTTGGCAGCATTACTTGCTGTCCAAGGAGTTTGTGATCCACACTGATCACGAGACTCTCAAACACCTCAGAGGGCAAACCAATCTCAAGAGGAGACATGCCAGGTGGATGGAGTTCATAGAGACCTTTCCGTACATCATCAAGTACAAGAAGGGCAAAGACAATGTGGTAGCCGATGCACTATCAAGGAGGTTTGCCTTGATATCAACCATGGAGGCAAAAGTCCTAGGATTCGAGCACATCAAGGATCTATACAAGGATGATCCTGACCTTGCTGAGAGCTACAAGGAGTGTAGCACAGGAAGTCATGGCAAATTCTACATCCATGAGGGATTTTTGTTCCGAGAAAGAAGGCTGTGCATACCACAGGGATCACTAAGGGAGCTTATCATCCGAGAAGCTCATGGAGGAGGACTCATGGGCCACTTTGGTGTCGACAAGACTCTAGCAGTGGTCAAGGAGCACTTCTACTGGCCACACATCAAAAGGACAGTAGAAGCACATTGTGCAAGATGCATTACTTGCAAGAAGGCAAAGTCCCGAGTGCAACCTCACGGGTTGTATCTCCCACTGCCCATACCAACACATCCATGGGTGGACATCTCGATGGATTTTGTTCTAGGTCTGCCAAGATCAACCACAAAGATGCAATCTTTGTAGTGGTGGACAGATTCTCCAAGATGGCACATTTCATCCCATGTGCCAATGTCAATGATGCAACACAAACAGCTGAGCTGTTCTTCAGGGAGATAGTACGGCTTCATGGAGTGCCAAGGACCATCGTATCAGATAGGGACACCAAGTTCCTCAGCCATTTCTGGAGGACCCTTTGGAGAAAACTAGGCACGAAGCTACTCTTCTCAACCACTTGCCATCCTCAAACCGATGGCCAAACTGAAGTTGTCAACAGGACCCTATCAACTCTTCTCAGAACAACACTAGGGAAGAACCTAAAGACTTGGGTGGAGTGCCTGCCATTCATTGAGTTCGCCTACAACCGAGCCGTGCACTCAGCAACCAAGAAGACCCCATTTGAAGTGGTATACGGTTTCAACCCTCTCACCCCATTGGAGCAAACACCACTGCCACCAGCTGAGATGACCAACCTCAACGGAGCATCCAAAGCAGAGTTCATAAGGAGGTTACACCAGAAGGTAGCAGAGAACTTGGAGAAGAGGACCGGACAGTACGTGACTCATGCCAACAAAGGAAGAAAGGAGGTGATCTTTCAACCAGGCGATTGGGTGTGGCTACACCTACGGCAGGAGAGGTTCCCAAACCTAAGGAGTTCCAAGCTAGCACCAAGAGGAGATGGACCATTCAGAGTGCTCGAGAGGATCAACAACAACGCCTACCGGATCGAGCTGCCAGGTGAGTTTAATGTGTACGCTCAATGTTACTGACTTGGCCCCTTTCCATGCAGATGATCCAGTTTTGAGGACAAAACCTACTGAAGAGGGAGGGAATGATGAGGACATCAGGTCGTACATCCAGCTAGGAGACCAGACTGGCTGACCAGGAAGCTTGCCCGAGACAGCAGGACCATCTGGCGCGCCTGCCGGACCAGACAGTACCGCCGGACCCTCGACCTATAGGACCAGACCGGTCAACATCGCCGGCGGAGAGGCCCAAGCTTCCGGCACACTTGGTGGGGACGTGAATGACACCGCCGGTCCCCCTGATGTCACCGCCGACTCCGGGATCAACTTGGCCGGTCCTGAAGTCATTCCGGCCAGTACCACGCACAACCCAGCCGGTACAGGCAATCCAGCCGAGTACACGCACACTTCCACTTCTACACAAGAGGACTCGGACCAAATGAGCTACCAGCTCCAGGACATGCACTTAGAGGAAGTATCTACACCAGTGGTACCTCCAGGAGCAATGACAAGAAGCAGATCAAGAGCACTCTTCCACAAATTCAGCTCATGGGTCGACAAGCTTCTAGAGGAAGAGCAGCTAAGGACAATGAGCCAGAAGAGCAAATTGGAGTCCAAAGGCTTCTCAACAACACAAGGAACATCAGAGACGTGGGCTTTAGTGGCAAGAGAGGTCAAGGCCCAAAGATATTTGACCCTACTCCAAGTCGAAGACTAGGAGCAAGGCGCGTGCATGCCACAAGGATGGCCACCTTCCATTTCTTGGCCGTGAGGTGAGTTAAGGTAAGTTTACATTCGAATATATGCCTCTTTCTGTTTTGCAGGGTAGGATCTAGTTGCTTTACATTTTTGAGTCAAAAACATTTTAGGAATAGGTCCTTTTTCGGTTATGCACTTTTGTATCTTTTCCTTTTGTGCACTTTTGTAAACTTTCCTTTTTCTTTATTTGTGTCGACCCTAGAAGGTCAAGCTGTCGAGCATATTAATAAGGCTCCTTCCAGCATTGTAGTTCGACAACCTTTTGATTATTAATAAAGTAGAACTTTTTCCCTACGAGCTTTCTCTCAAGAGAGACTTGTGCGCTTAGAACCTAGTTGAGACCAGCCCTCCTAGCTCTAAGTTTGTGATTTATCACGAGGTTCATCACCCCTCGTGTGGTTCACTTCACCCTTCCATCGTTTACCAACCAGAAAACCCCTATCCAGAAGCCTAAGGTTGAGTTTCTCACCTAATCTTCCACAAACAGCCCACGCGCATACATCCTTGAATCAAGGCTTGTATCACCTTAGAACCTGGTTCATGAGTCACATGAAGGTGATAGGAGCATTGGTTAGGCCAAAGGGCATGACTAGCCATTCATAAAGACCTTGTTTGGTCTTGAAGGCAGTCTTCCACTCGTCTCCTTCTCTCATTCTTACTTGATGGTAGCCACTCTTGAGGTCTATCTTGGAGAAGATAGTGGCTCCATTCAACTCATCCAGCATGTCATCTAGGCGTGGGATGGGGTGCCGGTATTTGATTGTTATGTTGTTGATGGGACGACAGTGCACACACATCCTCCATGTGACATCTTTCTTTAGCACTAATAGCACATGCACAACACAAGGGCTGAGACTCTCATGGATATACCCTTTGTCCATGAGGTCTTGCACTTGTTTTTCCAACTCTTTAGATTCTTGAGGATTCATGCGATAAGCCGATTTGTTTGGAAGGGCTACTCCATAGAAAAGGTCTATCTGATGCTCTTTGCCTCAAATAGGGGGCAAACCAGCTGATATTTCCTCTGGAAACACATCTTTCTACTTCTCCACAACGGCAATGATCTCAGCCAGTATAGTTCCTCCTCTTTGAATCCTACACTTAGACATTATTTGTACAACATTAGCAGGATAGTGATCTTGGCACATATAGCTCTATTCATGGCACTAGATGTGATAAGAAGGTTAGATTTACTTACCTGGGACTCTTTGCTCATCATAGTTTGAAGGTCATGTACCTCCGAAGAACTTAATGGAGCTAAATTGTACTTACGGTCATTATGTGTGAAGGAGTAGAAATTGGTTCGGCCATTGTGGATTGGGGCACGATCAAACTGCCATGGTAGACACAATAGTAGGTCTCCAGCTTTCATTGGAACCACGTCACATAGTACCTGGTATTGGTACTTGCCACACTAAACAGCACACTCAATTGTTTGGTTACCTTTAGTTCTGTGGAGTCATTGAGTCATTGTAGCTTGTATGGCCTCGGGTGCTTGATCCTTTCAAGACCTCATATTTCCACCATATACTTGCTAGCAAAATTAGCACAAGATCCTCCATCAATTACTATGTCACATACCTTATCCTTGATGGTGCATCGCAATCTGGAAGAGATTCTCTCTTTGTACCTTCTCTTCAGGTTGCACTAAAAAACTTAGTACCCTCCTTGATACAGGCCTCGATTCAAGGCTTATATGCGCGTGGGCTGTATGGAGAAGGTTAGGTGAGAAACTCGACCTTAGACTTCTTGGATATGGGTTTTTGGGTTGCTATTGGGTGGAAGGGTGAGGTGAACCACATGAGGGGTGATGAACCTCGTGATAAATCACAAACTTAGAGCTAGGAGGGCTGGTCTCAACTAGGTTCTAAGCGCACAAGATTCTTAGAGAGAAAGCTTGTTGGAAGAAAGTTCTACTTTATTAGATCAAAAAGGTTGTCGAACTACAATCCTGTAAGGATCCTAATTAATATGCTCGACAGCTTGACCTTCTAGGGTCGACTCAAAGAAAGAAAAGGAAATTTTACAAAAGTGTACAAATGGAAAATGTACAAAAGTGCATAACCAAAAAAGGACCTATTCCTAAAATGTCTTTGACTTAAAAATGTAAACAATCTAGATCCTACCCTGCAAAACAGAAAGAGGCATATATTCAAATTGAAACTTACCTTACTTACCTCATGGCCAAGAAATGGAAGGTGGCCGTCCTTGTGGCATGCACGCGCCTTGCTCCTAGTCTTCTACTTGGAGTAGGGTTAGGAATCTTTGGGCCCTGACCTCTCTTGCCACTAAATCCCAAGTCTCTGAAGTCCCTTGCATTGTTGAGAAGCCTTTGGATTCTTCTTTGCACTTCTGGCCCACTGTCCTTAGTCGATCTTCCTCTAGGAGCTTGTCGACCCATAAGCTGAACTTGTGGAAGAGTGCTCTTGATCTGCTCCTTGTCATTACTCCTAGTGGCACCACTAGTGTAGAGACTTCCTCTCGATGCATGTCCTGTAGCTGGTAGCTTATCTGGTCCGAGTCTCCTTGTGTAGATGCTGAAATGCCCGTGTACTCGGCTTGATCGGCTGTACTGGCTGGACTGTGCGAGGTGCTGGCCGGAATGCCTTCAGGGCCGGCCAAGTTGATCCCGGAGTTGGTGGCATCACCAGAGGGGCCGGCGGTGTCATCCACGTCGAGAGTCCTTGTGGTCTCTCCACCGGAAGCTTGGGCCTCTCCGCTGGCAATGCTGGTTGCTCTGGTCCTTGTGGTCGAGAGTCCGGCGGTACTGCTTGGGCCGGTAGGTGTGCCAGATGGTCCGGCTGTCTCGGGCAAGCTTCCTGGTCGGCCAGTCTGGTCTCCTGGCTGGATGTACGACCTGATGTCCTCATCATCCTGATGAGGACATCAGGTCGTACATCCAGCCAGGTGACCAGACTGGCCGACCAGGAAGCTTGCCCGAGACAGCAGGACCATGTGGCGCGCCTGCCGGACCAGACAGTACCGCCGGACCTTCGACCTATAGGACCAGACCGGTCAACATCGCCGGCGGAGAGGCCCAAGCTTCCGGCACACTTGGTGGGGACGTGAATGACTGCCGTAGGTGTAGCCACACCCAATCGCCTGGTTTAAAGATCACCTCCTTTCTTCCCTTGTTGGCATGAGTCACGTACTGTCCGTCCTCTTCTCCAAGTTTTCTGCTACCTTCTGGTGTAACCTCCTTATGAACTCTGCCTTGGATGCTCCGTTGAGGTTGGTCATCTCAGCTGGTGGTAGTGGCGTTTGCTCCAAAGGGGTGAGAGGGTTGAAGCCGTATACTACTTCAAATGGTGTCTTCTTGGTTGCTGAATGCATGGCTCGGTTGTAAGCAACTCTATGAATGGCAGGCACTCCACCCAAGTCTTTAGGTTCTTCCCTAGTGTTGTTCTGAGAAGAGTTGATAGGGTCCGGTTGACAACTTCAGTTTGGCCATCGGTTTGAGGATGGCAGGTGGTAGAGAAGAGTAGCTTCATGCCTAGCTTTCTCCAAAGGGTCCTCCAAAAATGGCTGAGGAATTTGGTGTCCCTGTCTGATACGATGGTCCTTGGCACTCCATGAAGCCGCATTATCTCCTGAAGAACAGCTCAGCTGTTTGTGTGGCATCATTGACATTGGCACATGGAATGAAGTGTGCCATCTTGGAGAATCTGTTCACCACTACAAAGATTGCATCTTTGTGGTTGATCTTGGGCAGACCTAGAACAAAGTCCATTGAGATGTCCACCCATGGATGTGTAGGTATGGGCAGTGGGAGATACAACCCGTGAGGTTGCACTGGACTTTGCCTTCTTGCAAGTGATGCATCTTGCACAATGAGCTTCTACTGTCCTCTTGATGTGTGGCCAGTAGAAGTGCTCCTTGACCACTGCTAGAGTCTTGTCGACACCAAAGTGGCCCATGAGTCCTCCTCCATGAGCTTCTCGGATGATAAGCTTCCTTAGTGATCCTTGTGGTATGCACAGCCTTCTTTCTCGGAACAAGAATCCTCATGGATGTAGGATTTGCCATGACTCCCTGTGCTACACTCCTTGTAGCTCTCAGCAAGGTCAGGATCATCCTTGTATAGATCCTTGATGTGCTCGAATCCTAGGACTTTTGCCTCCATGGTTGATATCAAGGCAAACCTCCTTGATAGTGCATCGGCTACCACATTGTCTTTGCCCTTCTTGTACTTGATGATGTACGGAAAGGTCTCTATGAACTCCATCCACCTGGCATGTCTCCTCTTGAGATTGGTTTGCCCTCTGAGGTGTTTGAGAGTCTCGTGATCAGTGTGGATCACAAACTCCTTGGACAGCAAGTAATGCTGCCAAGTTTCCAGTGCTCGGACAAGGGCATAAAGCTCCTTGTCATAAGTGGGGTAGTTCAGTGAGGCACCACCTAGCTTCTCACTGAAGTATGCCACTGGTCTCCCTCCTTGGGTTAGCACTGCTCCTATGCCTATTCCAGAGGCAT
>CM032164.1:31588066-31668885 GCA_018901935.1 Pugionium cornutum | reverse complement strand
AACTACAATGCTGGAAGGAGCCTTATTAATATGCTCGACAGCTTGACCTTCTAGGGTTGACACAAATAAAGAAAAGGAAAGTTTACAAAAGTGCACAAAAGGAAAAGATACAAAAGTGTATAACCGAAAAAGGACCTATTCCTAAAATGTTCTTGACTCAAAATGTAAAGCAACTAGACCCTACCCTGCAAAACAGAAAGAGGCATATATTCGAATTGAAACTTACCTTAACTCACCTCACGGCCAAGAAATGGAAGGTGGCCTTGTGGCATGCACGCGCCTTGCTCCTAGTCTTCGACTTGGAGTAGGGTTAAATATCTTTGGGCCCTGACCTCTCTTGCCACTAAAGCCCAAGTCTCTGATGTTCCTTGTGTTGAGAAGCCTTTGGACTCTAATTTGCTCTTCTGGCCCATTGTCCTTAGCTGCTCTTCCTCTAGAAGCTTGTCGACCCATAAGCTGAATTTGTGGAAAAGTGCTCTTGATCTGCTTCTTGTCATTGCTCCAGGAGGTACCACTGGTGTAGATACTTCTTCTAGGTGCATGTCCTGGAGCTGGTAGCTCATTTGGTCCAAGTCCTCTTGTGTAGAAGTGGAAGTGCGCGTGTACTCGGCTGGATCGGCTGTACCGGCTGGATTGTGCGCGGTACTGGCCGGAATGACTTCAGGACCGCCCAAGTTGATCCCGGAGTCGGTGGTGTCATCAGGGGGACCGGCGGTGTCATTCACGTCCCCACCAAGTGTGCCGGAAGCTTGGGCCTCTCCGCCGGCGATGTTGACCGGTCTGGTCCTATAGGTCGAGGGTCCGGCGGTACTGTCTGGTCCGCAGGCGCGCCAGATGGTCCGGCTGTCTCGGGCAAGCTTCCTGGTCGGCCAGTCTGGTCTCCTGGCTGGATGTACGACCTGATGTCCTCATCATTCCCTTCCTCTTCAGTAGGTTTTGTCCTCAAAACTGGTTCATCTGCATGGAAAGGGGCCAAGTCAGTAACATTAAACGTATTGGACACATTAAACTCACCTGGTAGCTCGATCCGGTAGGCGTTGTTGTTGATCCTCTCAGCACTCTGAATGGTCCATCTCCTCTTGGTGCTAGCTTGGAACTCCTTAGGTTTGGGAACCTCTCCTGCCGTAGGTGTAGCCATACCCAATCGCCTGGTTGAAAGATCACCTCCTTTCTTCCTTTGTTGGCATGAGTCACGTACTGTCCGGTCCTCTTCTCCAAGTTCTCTGCTACCTTCTGTGTAACCTCCTTATGAACTCTGCTTTGGATGCTCCGTTGAGGTTGGTCATCTCAGCTGGTGGCAGTGGTGTTTGCTCCAATGGGGTGAGAGGGTTGAAACCGTATACCACTTCAAATGGGGTCTTCTTAGTTGCTGAGTGCACGGCTCGGTTGTAGGCGAACTCAATGAATGGCAGGCACTCCACCCAAGTCTTTAGATTCTTCCCTAGTGTTGGTCTGAGAAGAGTTGATAGGTCCTGTTGACAACTTCAGTTTGGCCATCGGTTTGAGGATGGCAAGTGGTTGAGAAGAGTAGCTTGTGCCTAGCTTTCTCCAAAGGGTCCTCCAGAAATGGCTGAGGAACTTGGTGTCCCTATCTGATACGATGGTCCTTGGCACTCCATGAAGCCGCATTATCTCTGAAGAACAGCTCAGCTGTTTGTGTGGCATCATTGACATTGGCACATGGGATGAAATGTGCCATCTTGGAGAATCTGTTCCACCACTACAAAGATTGCATCTTTGTGGTTGATCTTGGGCAGACCTAGAACAAAATCCATCGAGATGTCCACCCATGGATGTGTGGTATGGGCAGAAGATACAACCCGTGAGGTTGCACTGACTTTGCCTTCTTGCAAGTGATGCATCTTGCACAATGTGCTTCTACTGTCCTCTTGATGTGTGGCCAGTAGAAGTGCTCCTTGACCACTGCTAGAGTCTTGTCGACACCAAAGTGGCCCATGAGTCCTCCTCCATGAGCTTCTCGGATGATAAGCTTCCTTAGTGATCCTTGTGGTATGCACAGCCTTCTTTCTCGGAACAAGAATCCTCATGGATGTAGGATTTGCCATGACTCCCTGTGCTACACTCCTTGTAGCTCTCAGCAAGGTCAGGATCATCCTTGTATAGATCCTTGATGTGCTCGAATCCTAGGACTTTGCCTCCATGGTTGATATCAAGGCAAACCTCCTTGATAGTGCATCGGCTACCACATTGTCTTTTCCCTTCTTGTACTTGATCACGTACGGGAAGGTCTCTATGAACTCCATCCACCTGGCATGTCTCCTCTTGAGATTGGTTTGCCCTCTGAGGTGTTTGAGAGTCTCGTGATCAGTGTGGATCACAAACTCCTTGGACAGCAAGTAATGCTGCCAAGTTTCCAGTGCTCGGACAAGGGCATAGAGCTCCTTGTCATAAGTGGGGTAGTTCAGTGAGGCACCACCTAGCTTCTCACTGAAGTATGCCACTGGCCTCCCTCTTTGGGTTAGCACTGCTCCTATGCCTATTCCAGAGGCATCACACTCCACTTCAAACGTCTTGTTTAAGTCGGGAAGGACTAGCACTGGTGCGTGTGTAAGGCTGTCCTTCAAGGCCTGGAATGCCTTCTACTGAGCTTCTCCCCAGCTGAATCCCACGTTCTTCTTCACTACTGTCGTCAGTGGTGAGGCATACTGCTGAAGTTGGGCACGAATCTCCTATAGAAGCTGGCCAGTCCGTGGAAGCTCCTTACTTGGCTGATGTTTCCTGGTGTTGGCCATTCTTGTATGGCTCGAATCTTCTCCTCATCAACCTGTAGGCCCTGTGAACTCACAACAAAACCTAAAAAGACAAGCTTATCAGTAGAAAAGGTGCACTTCTTGAGATTGGCATAAAGCTCTTCTTGTCGAAGGGTTTTAAGGACCATCTCAAGATGTGTGAGGTGTTCCCGTAGGCACTTACTATAAACAAGTATGTCATCAAAATAAACTACTACAAACTTACTGATGTACGCCCTAAGAACTTGGTTCATAAGGCGCATGAAGGTGCTTGGGGCATTAGTCAAGCCAAATGGCATGACTGTCCACTCGTAGAGTCCTTGCTTTGTCTTGAAAGCAGTTTTCCACTCATCACCTTCCTTCATTCTTACCTGGTGGTATCCACTTTTGAGGTCTATCTTGAAGAAGACCGTGGCTCCACTCAGCTCATCTAGCATGTCATCCAGTCGTGGTATCGGATGCCTATACTTGACTGTGATGTTGTTGATTGCTCGGCAGTCCACACACATGCGCCAAGTCCCATCTTTCTTGGGCACTAGTAGCACTGGTACAGCACATGGACTGAGGCTCTCTAGAACATATCCTTTCTCCAGGAGCTCCTTGACTTGCTTCTCAAGCTCCTTGGACTCCTCTGGACTCATCCGGTAGGCTGGCCGGTTGGGCAGGGCTGCTCCCGGCACTAGATCAATCTGGTGTTCTATGCCACGTAAAGGAGGCAAGCCTGCTGGTATCTCCTCTGGAAACACATCCTGGAATTTATTGAGGAGTGTTGCTACTTCATGAGGTAGCTCTACCTGTCCCTGTTCTATGCTCAACACTTCCTTGAAAACCATTAGTAACATAAAATCCTTCGAGGCTAAAGCTCTCCGGACATGACTAGGTTGAATAAGAAAATTAGACTTGACAATTTTCTTTTCCTTACTCATTTGTAGTTGTAGCTCATGTACTTGGGCAGGTGTGAGAGGAGCTAGGCTGACCTTTCTCTTGTCATGCACGAAGGTGTAGAGATTGGTTCTGCCATCATGCCTGGTCTCTTTGTCAAACTGCCATGGTCTTCCTAGCAGAAGATGGCCAGCTTGCATGGGCACCACGTCGCACACGACTTGGTCTTGATACTTGCCCACACTGAATGGCACAGTGACTTGCTCATGAATCTTGAGCTCCACTTTGTCATCAAGCCATCTCAGTCTATATGGTCGAGGATGCCGTGTCCTCTCTAGACCTAGCTTATCAACCATATACGCACTAGCAACGTTAGTGCAAGAACCACCATCTATGATGAGGTTACATACCTTTCCCTTGATGGTGCAACGGCTGTGGAAGATGTTCTCTCTTTGGATGGTCTCTGAAGGATCCACCATTGCATGAGGATACGTCTAGTGACCAGCACTTCCCCCACATCAGGGTACTCAATGTCACCATATTCTCCTTCTGGTTCATAGTCCTCTTCATCTTGGGACTCATATTCTCCTGCCTCCGTAATCAGCATGACTCGGTTGTTTGGGCACTCCTTGAGATGTGTCCACGTCCCCTGCACTTGAAACAAGTTATGTCACGTGATCTTTGAGGGTTAGAAGACTTACCAGGCTCTCTGGTCACGGGTGGGTTCAGGAGGCTTGCTCTTGAACCTTGACTCGATCTCACGCTCTTGCCTTTGTCCACTGTCTTAGGCATGTTGCTTGGTGCCCAAGGTGTCTTAGGCTTGCTGCGGATGTCTTGGCTCTTACGTTTGATGTGCTGTTCAGCTTGCACAGATAGGTGGAACAAGTCCTTGAAGTCGTAGATTTGCCTTTCCACCTTGCAGCTGATCCTTTCTTGGAGTCCATCCAAGAATTGCGCCATCAATGCTTCTTCATCATCATTGAGCTCCAATCTGTTCCTTAACCTCTCGAACTCTTCATAGTACTCCTCTACTGATCTGGTACCCTGTTTAAGAGTACGAAAACGTCGTTGCAAATCCCTATGAAAGTAAGGTGGAACATACCTTTGTCGCATGAGGTCTTTCATGTCGACCCATGAGTCTACTGGTCTCATTCTCTTCCTCCTTCTGTCAGATACCTCACGATCCCACCAGATGAGGGCATTGTCCGTGAGTTGTGCTACTGCCATTGAGACTCTCCTAGGTCCTGGTTGGTTGTAGTGATCAAAGATATGATCCATTCGCTTCTCCCAATCTAGGTAAGCCTCGGGGTCTACTTTTCCTGCAAAAGTTGGAGGAGTTAGTTTAACATCAGGATGAATTACCCGGTTATAGGTGTGTTCAGCTCCATCCTCATGACGTCTAGGAGGCATTCTGGGTCTCTGGTGAAGACCATATGGCTCAAAGCCATCATCTTCTGCCTCTGGTTGCCGTGGAGGTCCTCTCGGCCTGTGGTGATAGTTATGAGGTTGCGTGTCCTCATCTCCATCTGGCTGGGGTTCCTCCTGTTCGTGCCGTGTCCTAAGGTACTCAGGACCCTCAGGACGATCTGGCTCAGCTCTCACGTGCCTTATGGCCTGGAATCTTACTGGTCTCTCCACGCGCTCCAACCTCTCGCCTATGGATGCGAGTTATGTTTGGAGTGTGGTGAACATGGCCATCATGGCTTCAGCTGCGTCTCTATTCTCTTCTCCCATGTGTGCTACAAAGAAAGAAGACAATTAGGGTGCTCCTAAATTATTAGGAGGGTTTTCTTTTTATAGGGGTTTCGAAAAAATGCAAAAAGGAAAATTCTAAAGAAAGGAAATTCGAAAAAAGGAAACTTCCTAGACAACTTGTGCTAGCTGTCCAATTCGAATTCTTTTAGTATCTTTTCTATTTTCTTTTTCTTTTCTTTTTAATTAGACTTAAAAATAAAGGAAATATGACTTAAACAAAAGGAAAACGTGTATGCAATGCAAAAAGTGAATCTAAACCCTAGTGATACACGTAGGAGGCTAGATGCACTCGGTTTGGAGTTTGAGGTTATTTTTTTGATTTTTCTTGAATGCGACTTAAACTAATGCAAGAACACAAAACAAAACAAGCAAAAGGATAGAAACAACCTGGTTTAGGAGCTTTAAGCTCTGATACCAAAATGATACAAGCCTCGATTCAAGGCTTGGAAGCGCGTGGGCTGTTTGTAGAAGATTAGGTGAGAAACTCAACCTTAGGCTTCTGGATAGGGGATTTCTGGTTGGTAAACGATGGAAGGGTGAAGTGAACCACACGAGGGGTGATGAACCTCGTGATAAATCACAAACTTAGAGCTAGGAGGGCTGGTCTCAACTAGGTTCTAAGCGCACAAGTCTCTCTTGAGAGAAAGCTCGTAGGGAAAAAGTTCTACTTTATTAATAATCAAAAAGGTTGTCGAACTACAATGCTGGAAGGAGCCTTATTAATATGCTCGACAGCTTGACCTTCTAGGGTCGACTCAAATAAGAAAAAGGAAAGTTTACAAAAGTGCACAAAAGGAAAAAATACAAAAGTGTATAACCGAAAAAGGACCTATTCCTAAAATGTTCTTGACTTAAAATGTAAAGCAACTAGATCCTACCCTGCAAAACAGAAAGAGGCATATATTCGAATGTAAACTTACCTTAACTCACCTCACGGCCAAGAAATGGAAGGTGCCGTCCTTGTGGCATGCACGCGCCTTGCTCCTAGTCTTCGACTTGGAGTAGGGTCAAATATCTTTGGGCCTTGACCTCTCTTGCCACTAAAGCCCACGTCTCTGATGTTCCTTGTGTTGTTGAGAAGCCTTTGGACTCCAATTTGCTCTTCTGGCCCATTGTCCTTAGCTGCTCTTCCTCTAGAAGCTTGTCGACCCATGAGCTGAATTTGTGGAAGAGTGCTCTTGATCTGCTTCTTGTCATTGCTCCTGGAGGTACCACTGGTGTAGATACTTCCTCTAAGTGCATGTCCTGGAGCTGGTAGCTCATTTGGTCCGAGTCCTCTTGTGTAGAAGTGGAAGTGTGCGTGTACTCGGCTGGATGGCCTGTACCGGCTGGGTTGTGCGTGGTACTGGCCGGAATGACTTCAGGACCGGCCAAAATGATCCTGGAGTCGGCGGTGTCATCAGGGGGACCGGCGGTGTCATTCACGTCCCCACCAAGTGTGCCGGAAGCTTGGGCCTCTCCGCCGGCGATGTTGACCGGTCTGGTCCTATAGGTCGAGGGTCCGGCGGTACTGTTCTGTCCGGCAGGCGCGCCAGATGGTCCTGCTGTCTCGGGCAAGCTTCCTGGTCGGCCAGTCTGGTCTCCTGGCTGGATGTACGACCTGATGTCCTCATCATAAGGTCACTCATAAGCAAATTTGTAGTTGTTTATTTTGATGATATTTTAAAGCAGGAGCTTGGCCGAACATGTTGCTCATCTAGACCAAGTGATCAGCACACTTTGAAAGGAAGGCCTTTATGCCAACCTTAAAAAGTGCATCTTTTGTACTAACAACCTTGTGTTCTTAGGTTTTGTAGTAAATGAACAGGGATTACAAGTTGATGAAGACAAGATGATGTGATCCTGATGAGGATCAAGCCCCTGATCAACTCCAAATGGTTGTGGAAGAGTGGATGAATGGATTGAAGTTGCAGAATGGGTGAAACGATGGTGTAACTTGCGGATGTGTGAGCTCTTAAGTGGATGGATCCGAGAACAAGGGGAAATGTATGATGCTTCTCAAGGATGGTGGAAAATCCTTGGACTATCTGCTTGTTCTGTGTGAATGAAAAAGGTCAGGCCCGTTGGGAAAGGGGTGAATCGAATTGAAACTTCCAAGGGTGATGAAGATTGCTTAGACTTTTGGCTCTTAAGAGGAATGTGAAAGTGTACTAAAATTCCTTATTCAAGAGGATGATGAAGCGAGTTTAAGAAGGAGATTTGCTATTAAAATGTTTGATGATCCAGAAAGAAGGATACAAGAGAGTACTTATAGTAGTGTAGGAAATTGAAAATGACTCCTAAAATTCTACCAAACCATTAAAGGAAATAGTTAGGGAATTACAAAGACAGCTAAGACAAAAACTAAGAAGTAAATAATGTTTTGACTCGATTCTTCCTCTCTTATTTCGTGGATGATGAGATATAATGGGCCTTGATTCACCAAGAGACTGTGGTAAAGTACCTTGGGTCTGCCTCATTAGAAACCTATCTTAGAAAACCCATTGGGACAAAACTAAGAATAGGGAAAAGATTAAAATCCAAGGCACCTCTCCTGGTGAGGTTTAGGTGGCTTGAATCACAACTAATGTGGTTAGATTAGCACACACTAAACTGGCCTGAATGGTGTTGAGAAGGTTCTGTAGTGTTGTCTTAAGTTTGGCTTGCGTGGATAGGGTAATGCGGCCATTGAAGATTTGTAGGCTTTCATCTCCAATATCCGCGGGTTCTAGCTGCTCCTTAGCATCTTTAGTGGCCTCTTCCTCCTCTGGTTCAAGCTGCTCCTTAGGTTGTGGTTCCTTGCTGGCCATGCTCACATCATCCTCCCCCAATTGAGAAAGATTTGACTTCAAATCTGTTTCATCTGCAAAATATGGAACCAAATCAGTAATATTGAAACTTGAACTCACTTGGTACTTATCTTGAAGATCCAGCTGGTAGGCATTGTTATTGATCTTCTTGATGACTTTGAATGAACCATCAATCCTAGGCATTAGCTTGGATTTCTTTTCACTGGGAAATCTATCTTTGCGCAAAAGGATCCACACCAAGTGTCCTTCCTCAAATGCTAACTCCTTTCGACCTTTATTGGCTTGTTGAGCATACATCTTAGTCTTATTTTCAATATTGAGCCGAGTCTTCTCATGAATTTTTCTTAACCAACTCAGACTTTTCTTTTCATCAAGGCTTGTACTTTCACTCAAAGGTAAATGTATTAGATCCAACGGTGAGATGGGATTGAACCCATAAACAGTTTCGAATGGTGAGTACTTAGAAGCAGTATGCCTAGCATGATTATATGCGAATTAAACATGAGGCAAGCATTCTTCCCAAGTCCTAAGACTCTTTTTAATCAAAGGTGTTAACAAAGTAGACAAGGTTCTATTAACTTCAGTTTGACCATCCGATTGCGGGTGACAAATTGTGGAGAAACAAAACTTAGTTCCTAGCTTATACCAAAGTATTTTCCAAAAGTAACTAAGGAACTTAGTGTCTCGATCTGATACTATGGTCCTAGGCATGCCATGAAGTCTAACTATCTCCTTAAAGAATAAAGTGAGCCATTTTGGAAAACCTATCAACTACAACAAACACATAATCCTTTCCAGTCTTAGTTCTAGGCAATCCAACAATAAAATCCATAGAAATATCATTCCAAGGGTTCAAAGTTATAGGAAGAGGGGTATACAAACCGTGCTTTTGGATTGTGGATTTGGCTTGCTTGCAAGTTACAAATCTTTGGCAAGCTTTCTTAACATCACTCTCATGTGTGGTGAAAAGAAGTGTTCCTGCAATACATTTAATGTATTTGCCACGCCAAAGTGACCCATAAGACCACCTGAATGTGCTTCCTTAACAAACAAGTCTCGTAAAGAGGAGTTAGGTACACATAAGCGATTATCATAAAATAAGAAGCCTTCACTCTTAAAGTATTTTCCTGTACCAAACTTCTCACAAGAAGCATAATATCCATAAAATCAGAATCAGTAGCATATAACTCTTTGATTTGCTTAAACCCCAACAGTTTAACTTCTAAAGAGTTCAAGAGCACATACCTCCGAGAAAGAGCATCGGCTACTACATTCTCTTTACCTTTCTTGTATTTGATCACATAAGGGAAGGTTTCAATGAATTCGATCCACCTAGAATGTCTTTTGTTCAGCTTTTGTTGCCCTTTGAGATGTTTGAGTGACTCATGGTCGGTATGGATGACAAACTCCTTGGGCCAAAGATAATGTTGCCATGTTTGCAAAGCCCTCACAAGCGCATATAGTTCTTTGTCATAGGTTGGATAATTGAGTGTGGCCCCTCCAAGTTTCTCACTAAAGTAGGCTATGGGCTTCCTTTTCTGCATAAGAACAACACCAATACCAACTCCTGAGGCATCACATTCAATTTCAAAAGTTTTATCAAAGTTAGGAAGAGATAGCATCGGGGAGTGTGTGAGCTTGTCTTTCAAGGTTTGGAAGGCCTCCTCTTGCACCTGCTCCCACTTAAATTCGACATTCTTTTTGATAACCCCAGTGAGTGGAGCTGCTATAGTGCTAAAGTCCATGACAAATATCCGGTAAAACCCAGCTAGGCCATGGAAGCTCCTTACTTCCCCAACATTCTTTGGACTCGACCACTCCTTAATCGCTTTTATCTTTTCCTCATCAACCTTAATACCATCTGTACTCACAACAAAACCTAAGAAGACAAGGTTATCTGTTCCAAAAATACATTTCTTAAGATTGGCATACAAGGTTTCCTTTCTAACCACTTCAAAAACCTTTTTCTGAGGTGCTCTACATGATCATCTAAGATTCGACTAAAAACTATAATGTCATCAAAGTATACTACCAAAAAATTACCTATGAATTCCCTATGGACATGGTTAATCAATCTCATGATGGTACTAGGTGCATTTTTCAAGCCAAAACGCATTACTAACCACTCATATAAACCTTGTTTAGTTTTAAATGCAGTTTTCCATTCATCACCTTCTTTCATCCTAATTTGGTGATAACCACTCTTAAAATCTACCTTAGAGAAGATGCTAGAACCATGCAATTCATCTAACATATCATCTAATCTAGGTATAGGATGGTGATACACTACAGTGATATTGTTGATGGCTCTGCAATCAACACACAATCTCCAGCTTCCATCCTTTTTTGGGACAAGCAAAATAGGTACAACACATGGACTCATACGTTTCGGGATATGTCCGTTCTCCATGAGTTCAGTGACTTGCTATTGAACCTCCTTGGTCTCCAGAGGGTTGGTTCTGTAGGCTGGCTTGTTGGGAAGAGATTCTCCTGGTAGAAAGTCAATTTGGTGCTAAATTCCTCGGATTGGTGGTAAGCCTTGTGGTTGCTCCTCCGGAAACACATCTTTAAATTTCTGCAAAAGAAGTTGAATTTTGCTAGGAGTGTCTTGCATAGATTGGTTAGTATGAAAGCATTCTTTAATCACAAAGAGTAGGCGTGGTAAGTTACTCCCTGGATTGTACTTAATCATAAGATTAGTCAGTTGTTTGGCTTGTGTCTTGTTTTGCGGTTTGGCGGTGCCGTCGGCATGGGGTTTGTTTTTGGGTTTGTATTGGGTTTTGTTTTTCTTTAAAGCTATCTGATCTAAATGAACCTCTTAAACTCAAATGACTAGCTATTAGTAAACCCATCATGAATAACCCTTCTATCCGATTTCTAAGGTCTACCTAACAATATGTGACCAGCATGCATGGGTAAAACATCACACAAAACCTCATATTCATATTTGCCTATGGACAAAGGAACTAGAATCTGGTTCTCTACTTCTAGCTCACCCTCATCATTAAGCCATTGCAACTTATAAGGTTTAGACCTCTTAATAATCTCAAGTCCTAACTTCCCTACCATAATTTCACTAGCTACAGATACCTCCATCTATCACTAAGCTACAGACCTGACTCTTAACTATACAGCGAGTGTGGAATAGGTTATCTCTTTCACTACAAGAAAACAGCACATTTCCGACGGCCATATTCGTCGGAAATTCGTCGGTAAAACAGATTCTCATCTAATTTCCGATGAAAATAGTCAATCAGGACTATTTCGTCGGAAATTAAATTCTGTCGGGAATTTATCGGGAATTTCCGACGGCTTGGAGATTAACTATTTTGTCAGAAACTTCTGATGGTTCTTCGATGGAAGTGTCCGTCGGAAACAACTGACGGATATTCGATGGCCAGCAGCCATCGGGAATTTCTGACGAATTATCGAGGGATATTTTCCGATGACATCTATCATCAGGAATTTGGTCCGATGATATTTCCCGAGGGTTTATAACCGTCGGGAGATATGCAACACGTTTCCGACGGTTGCGTCCGTCAGAAATTTTGGACGACATAATCTGTCGAAAACAACTAATTAATTGAAAAAATAAAAAATCTATTTTGTTAATATTTATATTTTAAAAATATTTAATTAAATATTTTTAAATATAAATATTAAAAATAAATTAATAAATAAATTAATAATTTTTTATTTTAATAAATTAAATTAATATTTGTAAATATTTTTAAAAAGTCATATAATTAATAAAAATAATATTATATATAAATATAATATTAAATAATTGTTTTAAATTACAAATTACAAAGGAGGGGTAAGAGGAGAAGGAGGAGAAAAAAGTCATCACGCAATTTATTTTTTATCATTTCTACAAAACTTTTGAGATTATTCATCTCTATTTTCATAGACGGCATTTCTTCTTTTAGCTGCTCATTTTCCTCGTTTCTAGCTGCAGATGTTGCGCCACCGATATCTGCAACTCTTCCGAGTCCTGGATGACGACCCTTTGAAAATGGTACTTCTTGTAAAAATAAAAAAATATTATTAGAAAATTTAATGAAAATTATTATAATATTAATTATATATTTAAAAAAAAACTTACATCAAGAACGAGACGGTTAATCTCAGAACGAGGCAATTCGGCGACCGAAGATGAAGAACCAACCTGAGATTGCTGGGTTAGAATATCACTTTTTTTCTTTTTTACTTTTTCGATGATCTCACTAACGAGACCATCTTGGATACGACCAGTCTTTTTGTTCGTGTGGACGGCCTCGAGAAATTGCAAGTGATCTGGAGACGCTCCAATTTCTTGTGCCTAAAAATAAAAAAAATTCTAAATTAATATTTTTAAAATTTTTAAATAATAATAAATAATTAATATAATAATTAATTTACCAATTGATCGGCTCGTCTCAGAAAACTAGTCGATCCGGCATTGTGAATATAAATGCCTTTGCCTTCTCGGTCGCTCTTCTGGTTTCCCGAATTAGTTTTCGAGATGACCTTAGCGCTGGAAGATTCCCAATAACGAATAAAAACTTTCCAAACCGACTCATTCAACCCTCTTGGTTTATCTTTTCCTTTTTTCTATTTTTGTTTCCATTCGTTCATGTGACGGGAAAATTGTACTGCAGCCTCTTTTTTGAAAGCTTCTTCCACCAATTTTGTGTTCATGGGATTCCATGTAAATTCTTGCTGTGAAATTTACTTATATATTACTAAAAAAATATTATTAAAAACTATTTAAAACAATTATATATTTAAAATTTAAATACCATACCGCAAACGTCATGAACCAAATCTGACGTTCCTCGTACGGAATATCTCTAAATTTGGTATATGATTTGTTCAAAAGAGAATGAAGCATCTTTAATATAGATTTGCTTATTCCGTTGTTTGAAATACCTAACCTACGAAATTTTTATTAGAATAGTGTTATAATAATTATTTTAAATATAATTATTATAGAATATTGTAAAAATAATTATTTTAAATATAATTATAGAAAATTTAATTTACCATGTCGAGTTTCCTTGACGTCTCGGATCAAGAAAAGTAAGAAGTTCGCGACCAGGCTGCTGAACCAATTCTTCAATTGTCATTGGTCGGAAAGAATCATTTGCAGATTCTGGAACTTGAGTTGGTAAGCAACTCGGAGTAGACGACTCACCACGTCTTTGGTAATCTTGATACGACCTATGACTGGGATATTTTATCAATCTATCTACATTTACTATTTACCATTTTTTCAAAATATTAAATTATTTAAAATAATAATCAATTATTTTTATTTTTATTTTTTGAAAAAATCAAGGTTTATTATTTGGAGTTTTTTCAAATAGACCAAAACTGAAATTGAGACCAAACTAATATCATCAATAATTTTATATTTCTTAAACTCTAATTATTTTTTCAAAAATTATTATAAAACTAAAATTAATTTAAACAATAAGTTTTCAAAAATTATTAAACTTAAAGCTTTTTTTTGCCTTTTGCCATGACATCAATGGATTTTGATTAACTCTTTTCGGTTATTAGGAGTTGCGGTTCCTGTAATCCCATCACTCATTGTTCCTCGTGATATTTTGGGTTATAAGAAACAGCCTTTCCATCAATGAAAGGTTCTCCTCAAACTATTCATTCAAAAACCTCATCAAGATTAGTTAATTCTCTTACAAGATCATTCTTACTCCCTCCATTTTTATAATAAGTGATGAGATTTGATTATGCAACTGATATTGCAGTAAGTCTTCAACCGGTCAAAACCAATAAACTGTAACCTATATAATTTCAATTACACTGTAAACTAAAAGTGGAGTTTCGCTACCTCTTTATCTAACTGAAACCACCCTATCCCATAAATCTAAATGTTGTAATAATGAATATTGGTTAAAATGCAATTGTTTGATGAAACCAGCCAAGAAACAAAAAACAAGTTATTTTGATGTCGATCAAACTTCATAGTTATTTTGATGTCGCAAAAATTCATAGTTATTTTGATGTTGATAAAACTTACATGGATTAGAATCGGCGGCGAGGAGGAGAAAAACGGCGGCCAGGAGCAATGGCGACGAGGAGGAATCGGCGATTTGTTAACGGCGACGAGGAGGAAATTTGAGGGTAACGCGAAACGGCGAGAGAGAGAGGAGAAGAAGAAGTCGTAGGTTATAATCGATATTTCCGACGGAAGATTCCGTCGGAAATCCGTCAGTACATTAATTAATTTTCGCAAACCCCGCATTTTTAGTTTTGTTTACCGCGTAAATCCGTCGGAAATTTGTCGGATTTTTTATAACGCCGTGCATGATTGACACATGGTCTGCCACGTTGCAAATGGGTTTCCGACGGATATCCGATGGAAATACAATGGCCGTCGGAAATCCGTCGGGCAGTAGAGTCAATAATCCGAAAAAATATTGTCTTTGTTTTTATAGATTTTGTTTTATTGAATGATTGATTAATTTAAACAAAAATTAAAACTACACCAATCCTAACAATAGCCAAAGCAATGTACCATGTTTAACAAGCTTTTTTGGTGAAAAAAAAATAATACTATCACAACTTAAATATGAATTTGATGAATATTTCGAATTAGCTAAATTATATTTAATTAAAAAGGTTAAAAATTATATAGATAAATTTATAAAAAAACAATTTTAATTATAAAATTGTCGACGGCTTTCCGACGGAATTAATAAAGTCGTTGGGAAACCGTCGGTAATTTTAATCAATATTTCAAAAAAATATTTAATTAAAAAAGTTAAAAAAATATATAGATAAATGTATTTGAAAAAAGCACTTTTAATTATAATATTGTGAAATATTTGTGCACATAGATTTAAAAATAAAATCATAAATATTTATTTACAATATTTAAAATTAAAATCATAAATATCAAAATAAAATCACAAATTTAATTTGATTGTGATGAATATTCCGAATTAGCTGAATTTTGGTCGTCAAACTCGCCAGTCTCTTTTTCTGAATCTTGAAACACATTGTAATCTTCATTCGTGTTCTCATCAACAACAAGGTTAACTTCAAGAGAAGTTTCTATGGAACCTAAGTTACCAATTGTGCTTTGTTGCATAGGTTCTTGTTCGGTAATACCACATACCATTCTTCTAGGATGTATTGAGGTCACTGTAATCCAAGGATCTTGCTTGTTTCTCACACGAGGATATCGAATGCAACAAACCTGATCTGCTTGTGATGCAAGTATAAAAGGATCATATTTTCGATGTCGCTTACGAGAGTGGACAGATGTAACACTAAATTCGTCTTCACGTTGACCCATGACAGGGTCATACCAGTCACAATAGAACACAATACACCTCAAATCAATCATTCCTGGATAGTGAACTTTTAATATTTTACGAAGAATACCGTTGTATACAATTTCTCCCGATTGAGATGATACACCATAATTACAAGTTGTTTGTAAGTTTCCTTCGCGATGACTCTTAAAAGCATATCCACGAGTGCAGTACATTGGATAAGATTTTGCAGTAAATGTAGGACCACTCACCAACTCAACTAACCACGTGGGAAATGTTATACCCCTAGAAGGACCTGTAGTAACCTACAAAATAATAGAATATAGTAAATTATAAATATATATAGATATATAGTAAATTATTATTGAAAATTACATAATTGTGGTAACACTAACATAAAAGTGCAACCATTTTGCAAATTCACTTTTTTTAAGTTCGACCAACTCATTCTCGCTGTAATCTGAATAATGAACACGTATTTGTTCCATGTATATCCTGTTAATTATGAAAAAAAAATTAACAATAAATTATAATAATAACTAAAAACAAAATTAAATTGAATGCACCTTTCATATTCCAAAACGTCATCGTAATTTGTTAAAATATACAAATGCAAGTGATTGTGTTCCTCCTATGATAGGCGTCGCGTTTTCTCTTTTCCACTTAAACGTCCAATTTGTGCAAATATTTCTAGCACATACACTGGATAGCTTGGTTTTTCTCCTCCATCATCATGTCGTGAAGGTCGTCTATTTTTTGTTTGCACTTGCGATGGAAAATTGTAGCTGGCAAAGTTAGATGTTTCTTCATGAATACTTTGTGCGACGATTGAACCTTCAACCCTGCAAGATTTTTAACTTTTTTCTTTAGGTGGAACATATATCTCTCAAAAAGATACATTCATCGGTACTGAACAGGTCCTCCAAGTGTCGCTTCTCTAGGGAGGTGAATAGGAAGATGCTCCATAACATCAAAAAATGCTGGTGGAAATATTTTCTCTAGGTTACAATTGAGAACCGGTATTTTTTCCTCCAAATTTCGGATATCATCTACAGTAAGTGATCTTGTACATAAATCTCGGAAAAAAGCACCAATCCTTACATAAAAAATATATTTTAATATCATATAATATATGAAATTATTATTATTTATATATAAAATAATGTAAATGTCGTACATGCAATTGCTCTGTGGACGTTTTTAAGCAGTAGATCGCTAAAGGCAAATGGGAATAATCTTTGCATGACAACATGACAATCATGACTTTTCATCCCTGAAAATTTACCTTCAATAGTATCGACACAATTACAAAGATTAGATGCGTATCCATCTGGAAATTTGACACTATGCTTAATCCAGTCAAAGAATTCATCTTTTGCATGCGCATCCAACCGGAATGCGGGAGACAATGATTTCTATTTGACATTACATGTAGTTCCTTCCGGGAACAAATATCCGGCAAATCCAATATAGCTTTCAAATTATCTTTTGTTTTTCCTTGCACATTTAGAACGGTATTCATTATGTTGTCGAAAAAATTCTTCTCAATGTGCATAACATCTAGATTATGGTGCAACAAATGGTCCTTCCAATATGGTAAATCCCAAAAAATGCTCTTCTTGTACCAATTATGGTATTCGCCACAACCATCAACAGGGTAATGTCCTTTACCTCCACATGAAGCCATTCTCTCAGCACCAAAATCTCTAAGTTGAGTCATCATATAATTCCCGTCAAGAATAGGAGGTGAAGCATCAAATTTTTTTTTGTTTTTCCTAAACAATGTCGTGCTCCGGCGATATGGATGATCTTGTGGTAGAAATCGACGATGACAATCGAACCAACTAGTCTTTCGTCCGTGTTTCAGTTGGAACGCATCAGTATTATCTTGACAATATGGGCATGCTAATCTTCTATGCGTCGACCATCCTGATAACATAGCATATGCTGGAAAATCACCTATCGTCCACATAAGTACTACTCGCATCAAGAAGTTCTGTTGGTTGGAAACATCGAATGCTTCGACACCATTTTCCCATAATATATTTAACTTATGAATTAGTGGCTGCAAGAAAATATCAAACGATCGCTTAGGATGCTCTGGGCCGGGGACGAGAATTGTTAGAAATAAAAACTCTCGTTTCATGCACAAAGAAGAAGGCAAATTATAAGGTGTAACGATAACTGGCCACAACGAGTATTGCCTCTCATGCTTTCCAAAAGGGTTGAATCCATCTGTAGATAACCCGAGGTATACGTTTCTAGGCTCATATGCAAAACTAGGATAAACCTGTTTAAAATGTTTCCATGCTTGTGCATCCGAGGATGCACAATTTCTCCATTCGAATTATGTTCTGCATGCCATCTCATAGGTTTTGCCATGTGTTCAGATTGATATAACCTCTTTAACCTCTCTGTTAATGGCAAATACCACATCCGTTTATGCGGAATAGGTACTCTACCGCTTGTCTCTTGAAATCGAGGTTTGTGACAAAATCGGCAGTTCATGCGGTTTTCATCATTTCTCCAATAGATCATGCAGTTGTCAATACATACATCGATCATCTGATATGGCAATCTAAGACCAGATACAAGTTTTTGAACCTTGTAATATGAAGCAAGTGCAATATTATCTTCAGGTAATATATCTCTAACAAAATCAGCTATCGCATTCACACAATCTTCAGGCAAGTTGAAATCCGTCTTTATCGTCATCAACCTGCTTGTAGCAGATATAGGCGATAATCCGTCTCTACATCCTTTATACAAAGGCTGCTTGGATGCATCTAACATATCAAAAAATTTATGGGCTTCCAAATTAGGTTCTTCTATTCTGCTAATATCTTCAATGTACGATTCTCTTTGTTCACGAAATGCATCATTCACCATCTGAATAGTACCTCCATTTATATCAACTTCTGATGCCGGTTCCTCTACCCTAACATTAATATTATCTATCCTTTTTGAAGTACTACCATAATATTGCATCGTTGCATCAGTTTCTCCATGTGAATACTAAATTTTGTAACCCGGCATAAATCCATTCCTATACAAATGATTACGTACTTCTCTAACAGAGATTAATCTATGATTTTGACATTTAATACACGGACAATACATTTTACCATATTCCGATGTCATGCTATTCTTTGATGCAAATGCCATGAACTCTTGAACACCTTGCGCAAATTCATCAGTCAATTCCCCCGTGGTTGAATCATATCGAGGTTTATCCATCCATGATCGAAAATACTCATAAGAACCCGAAGAACACATTTTCTTTAAAATTTTGGTCCTGTTGAAATTGTGAAAGATCATAGCTTATTTATAGTGAAAATTAGATATTATCACAAATTTTTAACAGATTATTAAGAATTTTTAACGGATAATTATGAATTTTAAACAGATTATTCTTCAGAATATTCTCCATTTCTGACGGAATTCAGACGGTTTCCGACCACAACCGGATATTCACATATTTTGAATAGATTTTATCTTTATCACCCGATGGATTTCCGACGGTTTCCGACCACCAACGGATAAACACAAAATTTTAATAGATTATTCTTATTTTTCCGACGGATTGCCGATGGCATCCGAAAATGGCCGGATACTTCCATTGGTTTTCTGACGACTGGTGCCGACGGTTTCCCGACGGATTGTAAAACACAAAATCCATCGGGAAGTCGTTGGAATATTACCGACGGCCTGAGATACGTTGGTAACGTTCCGACGGTTTCAAGAGGATATCCCGACGATTATGCTTTCGTCGGAAATTCAACGGTTTACCGTCAGGTTTTACCATCGATTTACCGACAGCCTTGCGAGCGTCGGAAATTAACGACGGATCTCCGACGGTTGTATTTCCCTCGGTTGTCCGTCGATTATCCGTCGCAAAATCGTCGGAAAAGTCTGACGGTTTTATTTCCGTCGGAAATGCCGTCGGAAATGTTAATGTTTTCTTGTAGTGTTTGCTCATTCTTTTCTGTCTTAGTTTGTAAGTTTAGAGTTCTCCTAGTGACTAAGAGTTGTCCAGCATGGGGCATGTCTACATTTTCTTCCAAGGACTCAGCATCCGAATGGTCATCCTCTGATTCTACCTCACCATTAGCCCTAATAACTATGGTTCTCTTATTGGTACATTCCCTAGAGTAGTGACCAAAGCCCTTACACTAAAACACTGAATTTCCCTAGTTTTGGTGCTAGAACCCATATCCATTCCCTTAAGTTTCGAATCTTCTACCTTAGGTTTAGTGAAAGGCTTGTAATCTTTGCTAGACTTATCTTCCTTACATTTGGCTAAACCTAGTAGAAATAAATCCGGGTTTAGGGTTTTTCCTCTTAAGTTGTTTTTCGAACATGATAGCCTTATGGAGAAGTTCTTCTATTTTGACATAATGGTGAATCTCTAGCCTATCTCTGATTTCCCTATTAAGTCCACCCATAAACCTAGCCATAGTGGCTTCACTATCCTCTTGAGCATCAGCCCTAAGCAATAAAGTTTCCATCTCCTTAAAGTACTCCTTAATGGTTCTAGATCCTTGAGATAGGTTTCTAAGCTTAAAGTGAAGTTCCCTATGGTAGTGGCTAGGTATAAACATTTTCCTCATGATTACTTTCATCTGGTTCCACGAATCTATGGGCAAGTCCCCAGCCCTTCTCCTAGAAGTAACTAATTGATCCCACCAACTTAAGGCATAATCTTTAAAAGCTATTGGTGCTACTCTAACCTTACTATCTTGAGTGTATTCCCTACAATAAAAGACTATTTCTATCTTCTTTTCCCACTCTAGATACTCCTCAGGGTCATTGGTTCCATGGAAAGAGGGAATCTTGATTTTAAGGCCACCCAAAGGGTCGCGAGGATTGGGTTGGTTATTCCTATGCGGTTGGTCATCTCTTGACCGCCTTCTCCGTGGGTGTTGTGACCTAGATGAGTGACCTAGATGGCTCTTTATATTTCAGCTCTCATGGTTGCTTTCATCCATCATGGCTTTAAAGGAATCAAGGAATTGTTTGTTGGAGTTTGAGGATTCTTCTCCATTATTGTTGGTTCCTACCATGGTACCTGACAAAGTCAGACAAATAAACAAGTAAAAGGGTCAAAGTAAAACACAGAAACTGACACAAAAATTCGCTGAAACAAAGACACAAGAACAAAGACAAACCCTAGCAAAGCATGTTCTAGATCCTTTGAGCTCCGGTTTTGAAATGGGTGAGTCTAACAACTTTAGATTCGTTTTGAAACGTTTTTAATTGGTATTAATGGTTCTATTAATTCTTGAGAACAAGTTTCATTCAGGTTTTAATCTCTAAAATATTCAAACAAAAGGTGATAAACTCGGATTAACAAAAACAGTTTCTTAAAACCTCAACGGTGCCGATGGGGTATTTTACAAGTTTTGTCCTTTAGAAATCGGTTCTAAGCTATTTTAAAGTTAATTTCCAAGTTCTTCAAAGATCTAAAATCAATTTTAAACAAGAAAAAAACCCAGAAATTTTTTAAAGCAAATCGGAAAAAGAAGGCGAAAGGTTACAAAACGTTTTTGCAAGAATACGAAAGGGTGCAAACGGGTTTGTAGAGATACAACCTGGTTTGGAGTGGGCTCTAATACCACTTGATGTGATCCTGATGAGGATCAAGCCCCTGATAAACTCCAAATTATTGTGGAACAGTGGATGAATGGATTGAAGTTGCGGAATGGGTGAAACGATTGTGTAACTGCGGATGTGTGAGCTCTTAAGTGGATGGATCCGAGAACAAGGGGAAATGGATGATATTTCTCAAGGATGGTGGAAAATCCTTGTACTATCTGCTTGTTGTGTTTGAATGACAAAGGCCAGGCACGTTGGACAAGGAGTGAATCGAATTGAAACTTCCAAGGGTGATGAAGATTCCTTAAACTTTCGGATCTTGATAGGAATGAGAAAGTGTTCTAAAATTCCTTATTCAAGAGGATGATCAAACCAGTTTAAGAAGGAGATTTTCTATTAAAATGTTTGATGATCCAGAAAGAAGGATACAAGAGAGTACTTATAGTATTCTAGGAAATTGAAAATGACTCCTAAAATTCTACCAAAACATTAAAGAAAATACTTAGGGAATTAGAAAAACAACTAAGACAAAGACTAAGAAGTAAATAATGTTTTGAATCGATTCTTCCTCTCTTATTTCGTGGATGATGAGATAGAATTGGCCTTGATTCACCAAGATATTGTGGTAAAGTACCTTGGGCTTGCCTCATTAGAAACCTATCTTAGAAAACCCATTGGGAAAAAACTAAGAATAGGGAAAAGAGTACAATCCAAGGCACTTCTCTTGGTGAGGTTTAGGTGGCTTGAATCACAACCAATGTGGTTGGATTAGCACACACTAAAATGGCCTGAATGGTGTTGAGAAGGATCTGTAGTGTTGTCTTAACTTTGGCTTGCTTGGATCGGGTAATGGGGCCATTGAAGATTTGTAGGCTTTCATCTCCAATATCTGCGGGTTCTAGCTGCTCCTTAGCATCTTTAGTGGCTTCTTCCTCTCTGGTTCAAGCTGCTCCTTAGAATGTGGTTCCTTTCTGGCCATGCTCACATTACTCAAGGTTTGGCCGACACCCACGTCTATAAGCCAAGTCCGAAGGTTTCACAGGTTGGCTAGTTTTTATAGGAAATTTTTGTGAGACTTCAGCACCCTAGTGGCACTCCTTTCTGATGTGGTCAAGAAGGACATGAAATTCACATGGGGAGATGCCCAATAGAAGGCCCTCAATGCCTTGAAGAACCGGCTGACCCAAGCCCCGGTATTAGCTCTTCCTGATTTTGAAGAAGTATTCGAGGTGGAGGCTGAGCATCTAGATTGGATATTGGTGCTGTCTTGCATCAAAGAAAGAGGGCAGTAGCCTTCTTCAGTGAAAAGTTGAGTAGGACCACGCTCAATTATCCCACCTATGACAAGAAGCTATACGCCTTGGTGAGAGCTCTAGATCAATGAGGGATACTTGTTCAACGACAAGAGGTTGTGCTTGTCCCAAGGATCAATGAGGGAGCTAGTGCTTAGTGAAGCACACGGAGGAGGCTTAATGGGACATTGGTGTTGACAAGACACTGGCCGTAGTGATGAAATATTTCTATTGGCCTCACCTCAAGAAAGATGTCGAGAGGTTTTGTGCTCGGTGCATCACATGTCACAAAGCAAAATCCAGGTTACTTCTCATGGTCTATATTTGCCTTTACCTATACCTAACACCCCTTGGGTAGATATTTGCATGGATTTTGTCCTAGGGTTGCCCAAGATTCAACACAAGATGCAATCTTTGTGGTGGTATATCGGTTCTCGAAGATGGCACACTTCATACCGTGTGAGAAGACACATGATGCCACCCAAATAGCTGGCCTATTCTTTAAGGATGTTGTTCGACTGCATGGAATACTGAGGACCATAGTGTCTGACAGAGACACCAATTTCCTCAACCATTATTGGAAGACATTATGGAAAAAGCTTTGCACCAAGCTACTGTTTTCAACAATGTGCCACCCTCAAACTGATGGGCAAACTGAGGTAGTCAATAGAACACTCTCAACTCTAGTAAGGGCCACAATTGGTAACAATATGAACAATTGGCTGGAATGTATAAATTTTGTAGAGTTTGCCTATAATTGTGCTACTCACTCAGCCACTAAGCTATCTCCCTTTGAGATAGTATATGGCTTTAACCCCTTGTCTGTAATAGATGTCGGGCCCATTCCACAGGTTGAAAAGGTAAACCAAGATGGACTTGACTGAGGAGAATGTTCCAGAAGTTACACACCAAGGTCAAGGAAAATATAGAGAAGAAAACCAAGGAGTACAAAAAGAGGGCTGACAAGAGCAGGAGGCAGTTGACTTTTGAACCAGGATATTGTGTTTGGCTGCACATGAGGCCTGAAAGGTTTCCCTAGAAAAGAGCCTCCAAACTAGCCCCAAGAGGAGATGGACCGTTCAAGATCTTACAAAAGATCAACGATAATGCCTTTCGCCTAGAAATTCCGGAAGAGGTAAATATTTCCCATACCTTTAACGTGGCTGAACTCTCTCTTTATGATACAAGAGATCCAGTTTTGAGGACAAAACCTTCTGAAGAGGGAAGGAGTGATGAGGACCACAGTACTGACCACGGATCGGAGCCATGGGCCACGATACGAGAGAAGCCTGCCACACGGTCCAAGAGCACACATTTGAGGAGGAGGTCCAACCTCGCCATGGAGAACTACCTCAAATCCCATTGCCATGAGGTAATGACATGGCCAGAGACCTGCCGGACCTTTTCCAGAAATCTTGTCCAAACCTTCGGTCAAATGACCATTGGCAACAGCCATGACCATCTAGTTCCAGGTATATCTTTTGCCTTTAGTTACAAATCAACTGCTATAACTTGCTTTACAAGATTAGAGTGCACAAGGACCGGAGGTGCCCACCAAGGATAAGAAAGGGCCGGAACAACGCCAATGGACCAAGAACTTCAAGATGGAGAAAGACAACTGGAAGAGCTTCAATAACAAGACCATGAAGCATCAAGTGAAGATTTAGAAGACTTTCAAGCCCAAGGCCACGACTCAAGATACTCCATGCCCCAAACACACACATAATCAACACTTAGTGCTCCTATGCAGCCATTTGCAAGTAAGGTTAAGCTATGGTCCATTTATTATATTCTTTCAGGAAAAAATGGCCCTAAGAACGGCCCAACATGATTCTAATTCAAACTTAGATGCCTAACCCCAAACGCGACTTGCAACTTTCTTTTTTATTAGTTTATGAACTTTTTTATGTGTTGTTGTGATTTCCTTTTGTTTGTGATTTTCTTGTTGCATTTCTTTTATTTAGTTCGGCCATTAGGTCAATCTGATGAACCCTTACATAAGGTTTCCCTGCAGCCTTGTAATATTTAAACCTTTTTGATATTAATAAAGATTGAATTTTCTTCAAGGAGAAAGAAACCCCTTTGGTAGTTCAATCAAGAGAGAGCCGCCGCCTCCTTGCCTGAACTCCTCATGTTGTATCAAAGAGTTTCCACCCTCTTTGTGGTGAACCTCACCTCCCCCATCACTGCCCCTGCCTTGATCTCACAAGAGAAAGCGACCACCATCTCGTTAGATCCTCACCCCTATCCCCTTAGCCGTAACAAGAGAGAGTGACCACCATCTTGTGTCACGGCCAGTCCTCGATCTTTATAAGGCCTCATATGGTGTCTTACATCAGAGTATGAGATGTTAGGACAGATCAAACCAAGATAAATTAGTCGACCAAAAACATGACTATATTTTAACAGGTCATCAATGGTATCACCAGCTGATAAAGATAAGTTGTGGTTTTGTTCCATTGGAAAAAATGAAGGTTGAGCAGCAAGAAGACCCCCGTTGATTCAAACAGACTCCATTTTGACTGCTCGCAACTTCAATGCCCAGAAAATATTTGATAAATCCAAAATCCTTCATGTGCAAACAAGTGCCCAAATGTTATTTTTAAAATGTGTAATCACAGACAAAGAACTCCAGTGACTATCAAATCATCAACATAGACTAAAACGTGAAGTCAACACCATTTCGGTCAAAAATTAATAAAGAGTAATCGGAAGAAGCTTGCTCAAAACCAATTTCACACAAAGTAGCATGGAGGCTTGAAACCAACAACGTGGAGATTGTTGTAGTCCATAGATAGATTTGCGTAAAAGATAGACTTTAGTTTTATCTAGTCCTCGAACTCCTGGAGGTAATCGCACGTAAACCTCTTCATCTAAATTATCATTTAAGAATTCATTATACACAACCATTTGGTGAACTTTCTAAGCATTAGAAAACATAGTTTTAAGAAAGGAATGAAGTGTTTTCATCTTAGCAATCAAAACGAATGTATTAGTAAAGTCTTCATCCTCAACTTGATTATTACGGAGAGCATCCAAGTGAGCTTTATAGCATTCAATACTCCCATCAGCTTTAAATTTAATTTTAAATAACCATTTATTTCTAATTGCTTTTTTTCCTTCGATAATCTATCCCTTCGATAATTTTAAAAATAATGACTTAAAATGATCCACATTCATACCATAATCATCCAAATGACCCCGTGTTATGCACGATTACTCATATGATCCGAAAATTTGGTTAAAAGTTATCTAAACTATGATAACATAATTTATTTACAATTATGCCACTACGTATTGAAATAAATAAATAAATAAAATTAAATAAGTAATTACGCCTACGGTCGTGTCTTTTCAGTCATTGGTCGTGTCTTTTCAGTCATTGGTCGTGTCTTTTCAGTCATTGGTCGTGTCTTTTCAGTTTCAATAAATGTTATTAAAACCCTAAACCTTTCACCATTTCGACTTCCGATTTTCGAAACAAGAAAACTCTTTCACCATTCTCGGTGACATTTCATGTTTCTACGTGTTCATGTTCATTCTCGGCGATATTTTCATGTTTCCTTGTGTTGGTGTTCATTCTCTGCGACTTCCGGTGTTTCTTCCTTTGTGTTTTGCCGTCTTCATGTTAGTTTGAACTTTCATTTTCTAGTTTTCTGTCGCGGTTAGTCATCTCTTCCAGCTTAACAGTCACCGTCTTTGGTATATTTTTTATATTTTCTTGCATGCATTGTGTAAAAATCGTTTACTGGCATAAATCGACGAAACATTCGAAATCAAAACCCTATTCTCTTTCGTTATTAACATATACATCGTTTGTTGTACATTTTGTGAAACTCCGACATGGAATCCGGTAAGTTTTCATTCATTTAGATTAAAGTACAATTTTTGAATTTCCTGCATATTGAGAAATTTATATTGAGATGGTGGCAGACTTATTTGTATATATGGCAGATTTATTTTACTTTAATGACAGATTTATTTTCCTTTGATGGAAAACTTATTTGGTTTTGGTGTCAGATTTTTTGTAGACTATAGGTTGAAGATAGAACTGATTTTGTTGGCAGATTTATAGTTTTTTTATAGCAGATTTACAATTTTTTTATAGCAGATTCAATCAATATTTCATGAATTCATTGAATCTTTGGTGGCAATTTTATGTATATTTGACGGTAAACATATTTTTCTATGATGGCAGATTTATTACTTTTGATATTGTTGAATATTGGTGGAAGATATAATGGATATTATTGGCAGATTTACGGATTTCGTGAACAAATAAATAGGTGATTAAAGTAACTTTGTGGCAAACTTATTAAAGATAGTGTTGGGAGATTTATTGAAGATTTCACAACAGATAGGGATGGGAGACTTATTTTTATTTGATGACAAACTTATTTCTATTTAATGGTAGACTTATTGTTCAAAAAAATTTATGTTAGGTATGAAGAATTCAGTGACAAAGAATTACCCCATGCCTTTATCCAAAGGGTAAAGCGCCAATTCAAAACCAGAGTATGAATCACAACTGTTTCCTGTCCAACTTAGAATTGATAGAGGAAGCACTTGGTGTTGATGTTTGGAATTTCTTGAGAAATTCAGCAGTTGGTGTTTATATCAAGCTTAAAGAAACATAGTTCATTTGGTCTGTGAAAGTTGTCTATTACTTCCTAACACATCAGTTGGAGATTGAGTGAAGAAATGAGATGTGGTGCTTGATAAGTGGTCGTCCTATCAGGTTTTCTCTCTACGAATTTGCAGAACTCAAAGGTCTAAACTGTGATAAAAAAATTTCAGATGATTGGGATGTTGACCATAGAGAGTTTTGGGAAGAACTTAATGTTTCTAGTGTTGAAGGACCTACCCTTAGCCATGTGCTATAGGTGTTGGACGAATGCAATAATTGGAGTTTTGAGAAGAGAAAAATGATAGCCTGCCTTGCCATTTTGTCTATTGGGGTGTATGACATTTCTCGTAACAGCAGAATTCCTTTGAATACTGCTAAAAGAGTGTTTGATGCTGAGAGGTTTAGTAGTTATCCTTGGGGTCTGTTGCTTTTAGAAATTTGATTGAATCTATCAAAACGACTGTCTTTGATGTAAAGAAGACGTGCACAATACATGGATGTGTTCATGCATTGCTGATTTGGGCATACGAATCAGTTCTTGGAGAGTTGTATGGAAACCAAAAAAACAAAAGAAGTTCCTCTTCTTTCTTGGGATGGATCCCGTAAAAGGTTTGAGTTTGATGATTTTATAGCTGAAGAAAAGAAAGCTCACAATGAGGTACGTATGAGACATTTAATTAGAAAAGAAGAAGAAGAGATATATCCTAAATGGGACAATGAAGAAGAAGATCCAAAGCTGGACAATTTGATCATGGATATACTGCATGATCGATTGGATGAAACCGCATGGGATCAAGTAGACGTATCACCACCAATGACCAAGAAGAAGAAAAAGGAACCGGTGGGAAAAGTTCTTGGGGTGATGGAATGATTTTCACTGGTGTTACTGAAACTGTAAGGCTTATGACTTCCAGAATTAAAGGTTTAGAAGCAAAAGTGAATCTAATTGATGAGAAAGTAACTTCATTAGAAGGAGAGTTTCGTGCGAAGATTTCAAATCTAGAGAAATCTGTTGAGCATGTCAATGCAGCTATGGGACCAAGAGATGTTGTAATGTCGAGTGCTCATGAACACGAAGAGGATGGAGAAAGCAACAAAGAAATGGTACGTAGTTTTTTTCGTTTTAAATTGGTGGCAGTTTTTTTATATGTCATGGCAGGGTATTTACGTGGCAGACTTGTTTTTGTTTTATATTATGATAAATTTGTTATTTTACTATGGCAATTTTTGTATATATGTGGTAGCAGACTTGTTTGTCATATTTTATTAGGTGACAAATTTCTTATTTTACTATATGTGGTAGCAGACTTGTTTATCATGTTTTATTATGTGACATATTTTATTGTGACAGTTTTTGTATATATGTGGTAGAAAACTTGTTTGTCATATTTTATTATGTGACAGATTTGTTATGTCATATGTGGTGACAGACTTATATTTCGTTTACCGCAGTTTTGCTTGTACATTTTTTAATGTTGGCAGACTTATTGTTCTTATTACTTTATGTGCAGTCTTGTATGGCAACAACGCGAGCTACATCACCCGACGAGACTCCAATTCGTTGTATTGTAAAGAAAAAGTATGTTCGATCTAAGAAAAAAGGAGCGAAAGTTGATGATACGAGGACAAGAACCCCTGAGGAGAATTTGAAGACCCCAAACAACAAGAGTGGGTCAAAAGAGGATGCTAGATCCCCAAGTACTGTAAGAACCCCAGGTAGCAAGAGTGGGTCAAAATAGAATGTGAGAACCCTAGGTAATGTGAGAACCCTAGGTAACAAGAGTGCGTCACAACCAGATGTGAGAACCTCAATTGAAAAGAAATCCAATTTGTCAAAAAAGAAAGAACTTGTTATTCAAGGTAACGAATTGTCTGCTGAAAATTTTTCCAACCCAATTGTTTGGTAGTCAAACAAATTATTCGGTACAACTCTAGATGCTATGGTAAGTCAAATAAAAGCTTTGGATGACAAAGTGGATTTAGGAAAATGTCAACCGCAATTGGCGAGGACACAAAGAAGCCCTTTTGAAAGGGAATTCTACAATGAAGAGAGTTGTTGTGAAAGGTGTAAACCCACCACCACCACCACCACCACCAAAAACTTCAAATTATTTGTTTGCCCCGGTGCATAAATTTTTGCAAGGGGTAACCTGATGAGGACATCAGGTCGTACATCCAGCCAGGAGACCAGGAAGCTTGCCCGAGACAGCCGGAACATCTGGCACGCCTGCCGGCCCAAGCAGTACCGCCGGACCCTCGACCACAAGGACCAGAACAACCAGCATTCCCGGCGGAGAGGCCCAAGCTTCCGGCACACTTGGTGGCGACGTGGATGACACCGCCGGCCCCTCTGGTGATGCCACCAACTCCGGGACCAACTTGGCCGGTCCTGAAGGCATTCCGGCCAGTACCTCACACAATCCAGCCGATCCAGCCGAGTACACGCGCATTTCTACTTCTACACAAGAAGACTCGGACCAAATGAGCTACCAGCTCCAGGACATGCACCTAGAGGAAGTCTCTACACTAGTGGTGCCTCAAGGAGCAATGGCAAGAAGCAGATCAAGGGCACTCTTCTACAAATTCAGCTTATGGGTCGACAAGCTCCTAGAGGAAGATCGACTAAGGACAATGGGCCAAAAGTGCAAGGAAGAGTCCAATGGCTTCTCAACAACACAAGGGACATCAGAGACTTGGGCTTTAGTGGCAAGAGAGGTCAGGGCCCAAAGATTCTTAACCCTACTCCAAGTCGAAGACTAGGAGCAAGGCGCGTGCCACCTTCCATTTCTTGGCCATGAGGTAAGTTAAGGTAAGTTTCAATTCGAATATATGCCTCTTTCTGTTTGGCAGGGTAGGATCTAGAATATTTACTTTATTAAGTCAAAGACATTTTAGGAATAGGTCCTTTTTCGATAATACACTTTTGTATCTTTTCCTTTTGTGCACTTTTGTAAGTTTTCCTTTTCTTATTTGAGTCGACCCTAGAAGGTCAAGCTGTCGAGCATATTAATAAGGCTCCTTCCAGCATTGTAGTTCGACAACCTTTTTGATATTAATAAAGATAGAACTTTTTCCCAACAAGTTTTCTCTCAAGAATCTTGTGCGCTTAGAATCTAGTTGAGACCAGCCCTCCTAGCTCTAAGTTTGTGATTTATCACGAGGTTCATCACCCCTCGTGTGGTTCACTTCACCTTTCCATCGAATACCAACCCAAAAACCCCTATCCAAAAAGTCTAAGGTCGAGTTTCTCACCTAAACTTCTCCAAACAGCCCACGCACATACATCCTTGAATCAAGGCTTGTATCATTTTGGTATCAGAGCTTAAAGCTCCTAAACCAGATTGTTTCTATCCTTTAGATTGCTTTGTTTTTAGTTCTTGAATTAGTTTGAGTCGCATTCAAGCAAAATAAAAAAATAACATCAAACTCCAAACCGAGTGCATCTAGCCTTCTACGTGTATCACTAGGGTTTAGATTCACTTTTGCATTACCATTCACGTTTTCCTTTTTGTTTAAATCATATTTCCTTTATTTTTAAGTTAAATTAAAAAGAAAAGAAAAAGAAAATAGAAAAAATACCAAAGGAATTCGAATTGGACAGCTAGCACAAGTTGTCAAGAAAGTTTCCTTTTTTTTCAAATCTTCACATTTTTGAATTTCCAATTCCCAGATTTTTTCCTTTTTTGCAAATTTTCGATTCCTTATAAAAAGAAAACCCTCCTAATAATTTAGGAAAACCCTCCTAAAGAAAAGAAAATAAGAAAAATACCAAGAGATTTCGATTTGGACAGCTAGCAATAGTTGTCAAGAAAATTTTCTTTTATTCAAATATCCTTATATTCGAATTTTCCATTCCTTAGAATTTTCCTTTTTGCATATTTTTTCGGATCCCTTATAAAAAGAAAACCCTCCTAATAATTTAGGAGCATCCTAACTTGTCTTCTTTCTTTGCAGCACGCAATGGCAGAAGAAAATAGAGAAGCAACCGAAGCCATGATGGCCATGTTCACCACTCTCCAAACACAACTCGCATCTCCAGGCGAGAGGTTGGAGCGCATGGAAAGATGGTGAGGATCCAGGCTCTAAGGCAGTGAGAGCTTGAGCAAGATATCCTGACTAGCCTGAGCACCTTAGACCACCACAGAGGACCAGCCCTTGATGGGCAGAAGATGTTCTCCAGGACAGAAGGATCCACCATTGCACTGAGGATACGTCTAGTGACCAGCACTTCTTCCACATCAGGGTACTCAATGTCACCATATCTCCTTCTGGTTCATAGTCCTCTTCATCTTGGGACTCATACTCTCCTGCCTCCGTAATCAGCATGACTCGGTTGTTTGGGCACTCCCTTGAGATGTGTCCACGTCCCCTGCACTTGAAACAAGTTATGTCACGTGATCTTTGAGGGTTAGAAGACTTACCAGGCTCTCTCTGGTCACGGGTGGGTTCAGGAGGCTTGCTCTTGAACCTTGACTCGATCTCTATGCTCTTGCCTTTGTCTACGGGCTTGGGCATGTTGCTTGGTGCCCAAGGTGTCTTAGGCTTGCTGCGGATGTCTTGGCTCTTACGTTTGATGTGCTGCTCAGCCTGGACAGATAGGTGGAACAAGTCTTTGAAGTCATTGAAGATTTGCCTTTCCACCTTGCGGCTGATTCTTTCTTGGAGCCCATCCAAGAATTGTGCCATCAATGCTTTTTCATCATCATTGAGCTCCAATCTGTTCCTTAGCTTCTCGAACTCTTCATAGTACTCCTCTACTGATCTGGTACCTTGCTTAAGAGTATGAAAACGACGTTGCAAATCTCTATGAAAGTAAGGTGGAACAAACCTTTGTCGCATGAGGTCTTTCATGTCGACCCATGAGTCTACGGGCCTCATTCTCTTCCTCCTTCTGTCAGATACCTCACGATCCCACCAGATGAGGGCATTGTCCGTGAGTTGTGCTACTGCCATTGAGACTCTCCTAGGTCCTGGTTGATTGTAGTGATCAAAGATATGATCCATTCTTCTTTCCCAATCTAGGTAAGCCTCGGGGTCTACTTTTCATGCAAAACTAGGAGGAGTTAGCTTAACATCAGGATGATATACCCGGTTGTAGGTGTGTTCATCTCCATCCTCATGATGTCTAGGAGGCATTCTTGGTCTCTGGTGAAGACCATATGGCTCAAAGCCATCATCTTTGGCCTCTGGTTGTCGTGGAGGTCCTCTCGGCCTATGGTGATAGTTATGAGGTCGTGTGTCCTCATCTCCATCTGGCTGGGGTTCCTCCTGTTCGTGCCGTGTCCTAAGGTGCTCAGGACCCTCAGGACGGTCTTGCTCAGCTCTCACGTGCCTTATGGCCTGGAATCTCACCGGTCTTTCCACGTGCTCCAACCTCTCGCCTATGGATGCGAGTTGTGTTTGGAGTGTGGTGAACATGGCCATCATGGCCTCGGCTGCTTCTCTATTCTCTTCTGGCATTGCGTACTACAAAGAAAGAAGACAAGTTATGCTACTCCTAAATTATTAGGAGGGTTTTCTTTTATAAGGGGATTCAAAAAATACAAAAAGGAAAAAATCTGAGAATTGGAAATTCAAAAATATGAAGATTTGAAAAAAAGGAAACTTTCTTGACAACTATTGCTAGCTGTCCAAATCGAATCCCTTAGGTATTTTTCCTATTTTCTTTTTCTTTTCTATTTAATTTGACTTAAAAATAATAGAAATATGATTCTAACAAAAAGGAAAATCGAATATAGCAATGCAAGAATGATTCTAGAACCTAGTGATGCACGTAGGAACTAGATGCACTCGATATGAACTTAGATGTTACTTTTTTGATTTTCTGGAATGAAACTTAAACTAATGCAAGAACAAGAAACAAGACAAGCTAAAGGATAGAAACAACCTGGTTTAGGAGCTTTAAGCTCTGATACCAAAATGATACAAGCCTCGATTCAAGGTTTATATGCGCGTGGGCTGTTTGGAGAAGGTTAGGTGAGAAACTCGACCTTAGACTTCTTGGATAGGGGTTTTTGGGTTGGTATTTGATGGAAGGGTGAAGTGAAACACACGAGGGGTGATGAACCTCATGATAAATCACAAACTTAGAGCTACGAGGGCTGGTCTCAACTAGGTTCTAAGCGCACAAGATTCTTGAGAGAAAACTTGTAAGAAAATTCGATCTTTATTAATTAGCAAAAAGAGTTGTCGAACTACAATGCTGGAAGGAGCCTTATTAATATGCTCGACAGCTTGACCTTCTAGGGTCGACTCAAATAAAGAATAGGAAAGTTTACAAAAGTGCACAAATGGAAAATATACAAAAGTGCACAAATGGAAAATATACAAAAGTGTATAATCGAAAAAGGACATATTCCTAAACTGTCTTTGACTCAATAAATGTAAATATTCTAGATCCTACCCTGCAAAACAAAAAGAGGCAAATATTCTTATTGAAAACTTACCTTACTTACCTCACGGCCAAGAAATGGAAGGTGGCCGTCCTTGTGGCATGCACGCGCCTTGCACCTAGTCTTTGACTTGGAGTAGGATTAGGAATCTTTGGGCCCTGACCTCTCTTGCCACTAAAGCCCAAGTCTCTGATGTCCCTTGTGTTGTTGAGAAGCCTTTGGACTCTTCTTTGCACTTCTGGCCCATTGCCCTTAGTTGATCTTCCTCTAGGAGCTTGTCGACCCATAAGCTGAACTTGTGGAAGAGTGCTATTGATCTACTCCTTGTCAATGCTCCTGGTGGCACTAGTGGTGTGGATACTTCTTCTAGATGCATGTTCTGAAGCTGGTAGCTTATCTGGTCCGAGTTTCCTTGTGTAGAAGTTGAAATGCTTGTGCACTCGGCTAGATCGGCTGTACCGGCTGGAATGTACGACGTACTGGCGGAATGCCTTCAGGACCGGCCAAGTTGATCCTGGAGTCGGCGGCATCACCAAGGGGACCGGCGGTGTCATCCACGTGGCCACCAGGTGTGCCGGAAGCTTAGGCCTCTCCGCCGGCAATGCTGGTTGGTCTGGTCCTATTGGTCGAGGGTCTGGCGGTACTGCTTGGGCCGGCAGGCGTGCCAGATGGCCCGGCTGTCTTGGGCAAGCTTCCCAGTCTGATCTCCTGGCTGGACATACGACCTGATGTCCTCATCACCTGTGCAAAGCTCCCTGGAGTTCTAGCGATCGGCCCATAGGCCGTTCGCCCGGACCGTTCACTCAGTCGCCATGCGATGCTAAATCCTTGGAGTTTTAGCAATCAGCCCATCGGCTGATCGCGCCGACCATTTTCCCTGTCCCCATGTGATGCCCAATCCTTGGATTTTTATTGATTGGCCCATTGGCTGATAGCATCAGCCATTCACCCAACTCACCTGTGCATTACCAATTCTCTAGAGTTCCCGCGATTGGCCCATCAGCCGATCGTGCAGGCCGTTACCACAAGAACTTCATCATTGCCCACCTGGTCAGCCAGCGATCGGCCTGCCGGCCAATGGCCCCGCCGGCCGATCACCCCGACCATTCGCCTGCCCATTGAGTTTCTTTCTCTTTTCCATGTTGTTTGACCCATTTTTCCTGGGGTTGATACAGATACTTTTGTTAGACTATAAAATTTTCCCTTAGGCGACAAAATGACCTAATTTTTTCTACTTAATTTCATATCTTGTTGCAATTTTTGGATGATTTGTTTTGGAGATTTTCATCAATTCTAATGCAGAATTCTCTATCCCTTTCTCTTACTTATGTTTTGCTTTGCATATTTAATTGGTTTTGTTATTGCAAACACCTTATGTGAATAGCTTCCTATAGTTATTGTTGGTAAGGTAGATTAGGACTATTTGATGGAGATTAATTTTGCATAGGGTCATTATATTATAATTTTTCATGATTAGAATGTGTTTAATGCTAGTACTGAAATAGCTAATCAATTCTTAGGCTTATGATTTTTGTGTTCAAGAGGCGTTTGACAAAATATGTAGGTAAAGCCTAATCATGTTTTTCACATCTTAGCCAATCAGAGTTGATGTTTAAGTTGATTAGTATATTGAAATAGACTTCAACTTAAAGATTACTAGCCAATTGATTATGGTTCATAAGATTTGATTAATCAATAGACTAGCATTACAAGAAAACAACGAATTTCCGATGGCCAAAATCGTCAGAAATCTGTCGAAAACTTATTCATTAGGTTTTTGATGAAATTTTTCCATCAGAACTATTTCGTCGGAAAATATCTGTCGGGAATTTGTTGGCCCTTACGGACTATTATGCGATGGCTTATGTCTGTTGGGAAATCTTGAAGGATATGCGATGATATATGTCGTTCGGGAGTTCCTGATGGATATTCGATGATTGTCGTCCGCCAGGCATTACCTACGGATATGCGATGACTGTCGCTGCCAGAAATTCCTGATGGATTATCTTAACCGTCGGAAAACCAAACCAACGGATTTCCGAGGACTACTTCCGTCGGTGATGTCCGATGGATGTCCGATTACTTAATATATAATTTTAAAATTAGTTATTTAATTTTAATATAATAAAACATGTACCAAATTTCTATATTTAATTATAAATAAATTCAAAATAATATTTTAAAATAAAATATAAATTAAAATAACATTTAATTTAAATATTAAATTTTATATTTCTACTTTATTATAATATTTTAATTGTTTTAAAATTACATCAAAAGATGAAATTCATCCGGCCAATCGAGAAATTTAGATTTCATAAAATCCATCATTGTTTTCATCTTATTCATTTCTAACTCCATGGCCGATAGTTTTTCCTTAAGCTCCGCGTCAGTTTATACGAGTTTGTCATTGATGTTCAATCCAGCCGAAGATATTGCAGCACCGCTATCCGCAACTCTACTCAGTCATGGATGATGACTCTTCAAAAATGGTACTTCGTGCAAAAAAATTTTAATATAAGAACATGTATAAAATTAATATAAAAAATATATAAATAAAAGTTATATTAAGAACCTAACGGTTAATTTCGGATCAAGGCACTTCGACCAAAAAAAAGGAGTCAGTCTGAGACTGATAGGACAAGATGACACCCTTCTTCTTTTTCACCTTTTCAATGATCTCATTAACCAGACCATCTTGGATAAAAGCATATTTTTTTGTTGGTATTACTTCTTTGAGAACTTGCTAGTGATCTGAAGACGCTCCAAATTCTTGCATCTAAAAATAAAAAATACTATTAAATTGTTTTTTAAACAATAATAATTAAAAATAATATAATAATATTTACCAATTGGTTGATTCGTTTCCAAAAATTAGTCGATCCAGCATTATGAATGTAAATTCTTTTGCCTCTTCGATCGCTCTTCTGATTTCCCGAATTTGTCATCGAGATAGCTTCGGTACCGGAGGATTTCCAATAACAAATAAATTTGTTTCAAACAGATTCATTCAATCCTCTTGATTTGTCTTTTTCCTTTTTATATTTTTATTTCCACTCGTTCATGTGGCGGGAAAATTGCAACGTAGCCTCTTTTTCAAACGCTTCTTCTATCAATTATTGTTGATGGGATCCCACTTAAAGTCTTGCTGCATAATATAGTTTAAAGATATATATATATAACTAAAAATATAGTTTTTTAAACCATTATATATATATATATATAAATAAATGAACTAAATTTAAATGTACTGCAAACGTGCCGAACTATATCTGATATTTTTCAAATGGAATGAAACATTTTTAATATAGATTTACTAATTTTATTTTTTGAAATACCAAACTTACGAAGTTTAATTAAAAAAAATTAATAATATGTATTTCAATATCAATATATATATATATATATATAATTATTATACCATGTCGAAATGTCTTGACGTCTCGGATCAAGCCCGGTAAGTAATTCTCGTCCCGAGTGTTAAACTAACTCTTCAATTGTCATTGATCAAAACACATTATTTTTGGATTCCAGAATTTGAGTATGCAAAAGACTCGGACCTGACATGGCTGAATCACTAGTTTGTCTTGGCTGAGTCGATCTCTACGTATCAGCACATCTTTGATATTCGTAATACAAACTTAAGATAATATAATATTTTAAACTTGACATAAAAATACACAATCTATTTTCAACAATGTATATCACTAAAATTTTAATAATATTTTTTAATGGATTCCATATAGTTTTGATAGTTTGATATTGATAGATCTGGTCGAATTCCCGATGATTTAAGAAAAACTTTTTATAACTAAGTTTTCTACTTACACAACACGTTTTGTAAATTTTGTGTATTCGTTCTTTTTTTATTCATGTTACAAATAGGACGATATCTAATTCACATCACGTGCCACGTGTGTTATTAATGTTATAGTTTTATGAGTATTTGCATAAAGCAATTGTTTAATCCGATACTACCTCTATTTACCTAAACGAATAGGTGGGATAGGCAAAATAATTTTTACAGATTTTGGCAGAAAATGTGTTAGAGGTATTTCATTTCGTTTAATGATAAGAGAGCAAGAACAACAATTTTTCCTGAAAATGGGGTTCATAGCTTTTTCCCCTAATTTTTTTCCTCTCATTCACTTTCAGAAACAGGTTCAATTTTTTTGGTTTTCCCGGCGCTTTCCTGATTTTCGCACACCCTATTTCGTTACCGGTCCGATTGTTCGGTAATCGTCGTCTTTCTCAACATTCTGTACTGTTCTTGTGAACAGTACACCACGCAGTTATTATAGTATGTGTTCTGATTTCGACATAACTTCCGAACAGTCACAACTTTTCTGCCAATCTCGCACCTCTGAACTTTGTAACCGTCGATCTTATAGAATAAAAACCCATTCTTCAAAACCGCTTTCCTATTCTCTTGAATAGTGAAAAACCCCCATGAAGAAGAAGAATGAGTACGGATGAATCGGAGATGGTAAGTTCTGTTACGTTTTTCCTTCTTTTTTCAATTCGAAAGGGGATATATGCATGCAAATCATTCCTAATTCTTGTATGTTTAGGATTCACTTCCTCCACTTCCGGAGAGTATGTTTGCCACCGGTGATAAATCCACCAGCGAGCGTGTTAACTCATACCACAAGACCAAGAGGATAAATACGATTTTGAATGCTCTTGAAGAACATGAGGTTGAATTTTTTAGAAATTCATCTTTTGAGAAAGTCATTGCAACAACCAAGAAACCATCATATTCTGAAAGTTTTGGACACTACGTGATAACCAGACAGTTTAAAACTTTGAAATCACATGAGTTATGGTTTCTCTTTGCGGGTAAACTGGTGAGATTCTTGCTAAGAGAGTTTGCAATTATAACCGGACTTCCATGTGGGAAATTTCTAAGTCGCAGCAAGGGAAAGAAGAATTAGCCGATAAAAGAGAAGCCGTACTGACCTACACTATTTGGTAATCTCCAAACATGCTCAGTTGATCTTGCCATAAAAATGCTGAAAAAGAAAATTGTAACCAATAAAGACGAAAAGATCAAATTTGCTTGTCTTGCTTTCACTGCATCGGTTTTGGCTCCTACATCTCACATCCCCAAGATTGACAAGAATCATGTTGAACTCATTCGAGATCTAGATACATTTTTTGCTTATCTTTGGGGTCGGGCTACTTTTGAATTGGTCGTGTCTAGTGTAAAGAAAAGGGATATTCTTGCTTTATCCCAAACTTCAATTGGTGTTCAGGAGTTTGTCCATCAATTCAACTTCTGATGGTTGAAACAATTCCATCATTATTGGATATCGAGCAAGTGAATGACTTTTTTTCATCGTCTGATACCGAAGACAATACTGAGGAACAAGGTGATAAAACATCGACAAAAAATTGGTTTTAGTCCCGGACATGCAAGATTACTCGATGAGAAATGTCAGGTTTCTGTACCTAAACCATTTTTATGTCTTTTCAACAATTTACATGGCTCACTTTAATTATTGGTAGTAGTATATTAACATCGCAAATTCAGCACAAGTTGCTGGTAAATAAATAATTATATGTTACGGGTACGTATTATTGGTTCATGCATATGTAGTTGTAATCTATCAGTTTTTGTTTGACGTGTAGTTGGTCTTCTACACAGTGGTTTTATTATCTTCTATTTCTGTTAAGTATATCAAGTTCAGGGTAATACATGTCTTACCGGTGTCACCATCGATGTAGTTGCTGATATATTAGTATGTATCCGCTATAAGCGCTGTTCGTTTGTCTGTCGCAGTGTCTGCGGCAGCGACCTGCGGTTAGACGCAGCAATATTGTTGTTCGTTTGATCGTCGCAGGTTGTCGCCGCAGGTTGTATCGCAATTGTTTGATCGCAAACGCTATAATTTCGCAGCGATTAAAAATTTTGATCGCAGCTTTCTGCGGTCGACTGCAGCGTTTGACCGCAGGAACCTGCGGCGGTCAAACGAACAACGTTTGACCGCATGACACAGCCGCAGGTTCCTGCGGCTACGAAACGAACAGGCCTATACTCAATGATAACCGTTAATTACGTTTATTCATGGTAATACATAGGAGTGCATATCAATCACTGTTTTCAACAATATTTCCCCCTATTGGTATTTATTAATGATACTCCATTTCTTTATCAATCAGTTTTTTGTCTGTTGCTTTTCAAATTACCCGAGTATTCATTTTTACGATATGCTAATTCGTTTCAGTATATTTTCTGTTGGATGTAGGTTGCATTTTTGAGCATTATCCCCGAAGATGGTGTTACATCAATCAATAAGGAGGAATTGGTATGGTCGGATTATGAGGAAAACGAGAAGTTGAACAATATGTTGAAGTTGATTTCGGAGGATTTCGATTTTGAGAAATCCATGTTTTTGGAGAGATAACGGAGGTTCAGTTGAATAAGATGAGAAGTGATGATTTGGAGAAGAAGGAGACGGAAAAGAAAGAGAAGAAGGAAAAGCGTAAGGAGAAAGGAAATGTATCTAAACTTATTCATCCGTCTACTAGTGGGAGCGCACCGCCATGAAGTACAAATGATCTGCGTTTTATTGCTGATTTCGTCATAGAGAAAATGAAGGAACAATTTAGTGCCACTGACGTAAAGCATAATAAATCGGTTGCCAATTTTAAGAAGATAGATGAGTCCTTTATCAAATTGCATGAATCTGTTGAGAAATTTATTGATGAGAAATTTACCAAGATGTAGGATTCTGTTTTCAACCTTTTCCGTGAGTTTATGGACAAGTCTACATCGTTCAATGTTCCCAAAAACCATCAGTCATTTCCCGTTAACTGTGATGATATCGCTGGTACGTCAAATGTCCCCCGTACATCAGAAGAGACCACTTCTAAGGACCCTCCGGTTGATGTAACAGCCCTGGAATTGGATGCATCTGATGCAATAAATGTTTTTCTTGATTCAATTAATCAAATTGCAGAGGACGAGGTATGGTCTTTCTAATTTTATTTTGTTCACAAATTCAATATGTTTATGGTTCTACATATCTATGTGACCACTATATGTTTTATGCTATCATAGTACATACTTTGTTTTCACAATTCTACTATTGTAGTTGAATATATTGTCAGATAATTAAATTTCGTTCATGCAATATTTCTACATTGCGAATAGGTTAACCTTCAAGTCCATAACTATCGTGCTGATGATGTCAACCTTGCTGATGATGTCAACCTTGCTGATGATGTGAACCGTGCTGATGATATCAATGACATGAATGTCGACATCCCTTCCAATGAACCCAAAATTGTAACAGAGGTTGTAAGTGAAGTGGAATTTACCATAGCTAGAGATGAAAATAAAACGGTATATTCTACAAATGTTTTTTTCTATTGTTATTGATATGTTACTCACACTTGTAGTTGGAATCAATAACGTAAAACAGCGGTCTCAACCAATCCAGATCAATGATCCAGCTTTCTTGTCTTCCATACCCTCGTTCTCGATTGGGCTTTCGCGGGACAATGTTAATAAAGGTGAAGGAAGTGGTACTATTGAAGAACAACCTGAAACTTAACGGCTGACGATGTTGACGATAACCAAGATGGGAATGAACAGGATACTGGAAACGATGAGTATCAGGAGATTCGGAAGAGCAAACGGCAGATGACAACTCCAAACATCCTCAAAGATTTCGAATATGATAAACGGCTGATTGCAGTTCATCAAGAACCACAACCGATTTTGCATGGATATGATTCTGATCTTGATTATGCATCAAAATTTGTTTAAGCTACAAAGTTTACTCAAGAAGAAATTGTAAGTTTATCTTATATTCTTTAAAGTAACTTAAAAATTATTCACACATATCATATGATTTTATCCGTGACATTTTGTTATCGCTACTAACATTTATTCTTTCCTGAAATTAAATTTTTTAACCATTTCTCTTGTTTTTATCTCAATATATTTGCCCAAAGGCATAACCGTCAACAACACAGATGTAGCCGACATTGCTGAGAAAATAAAACGGATGTCTCCAAAACTAAGTCTTATTACAATGTACGAAAGTAATTATTATGTTACCTGGTGTTCGTCTAACACATTTCTTCAAATTTCTCCAGATGTTTGACTCCCTAATGCATTTGACCCAGCTAATGTACAATAGAGAGCAAAAACCTGGGCAAACTGTGTTATTCTTGGACACTAACTTTGTGTCGTTACTCATGAAGCACCACTCCAAATTCCAAAGGGTTGCAGCAAAAGACAGGAGCCGTTTCATGTTTGACGATATAGATAGACCACTCCAGAAAAGTCCTTCGTAGTCGCCACCTCATCCCGACAATAGCTGACAAAAACAGTAGAAAATCTGACAGAAGTAGGCGTTCACCGTAGGCGATATCTGAGAAGATTTCGCTGATAGTAGCATTTAATGAAGGATTTTTTTATAGATTCGGAAACATATATCGGTGGTGTGTGTATATGTTATATGGGAAGTTAACGGAGTATATAAAGGTCTATCTACAAAAAAAGGCCATTGTTATCTGAGCTGAAAGTGTTTAAAAGTTTCTAGGTTAGAAAACAGGAATAATATCAAGATCTACGATACATTGGAAATCGGTAGGTGGTTGGAGATAATATTTATGAACGTATGATGGTTATTTTGAAGTTTCAATTTCTCATAAATGTTGTCAATAAAGCATTTATGTCTCGATTGAATATTCTCTTCTCTGTATTTCTGACCAACTTTTTTTGGCAGTTTGTTTTCGTTTTGAAGCTTCCTATGCATATTGAAAGTGACTCTTTATGTATATTTGTAGAGAAATGTTGATGGTTTGGAGGCTAAATTTAACAGGTTAATCATGTAGCGGAAAACTAATATTTTGTTTGTTAATGAAATTGGATACAGTAATGGTTCGGCTTGTTAATCTCGTTCACAGTGTTTGGGAGAGGGGTGAGGATGGTTGTTGGTGTTTTACTAGTGATACCGGATCCATAAACTACGGTTTAAAGCTCCAAGAAAATGAGACCTACTCGTCCTTGGTGATTACGGTTAGATGACGTTATGAGGTAGACAACCATACATGCACCAATAGTTTTGACATATAAAACTCCAGAGTGGTTGCTGGTGTCTAGTGATGTCCAAGGTCCTCCAGTTGATATATCAAATGACGAAGATGTCAAGATTTTTATGTCAGAAAAACTTCATGCAGAAGAAGTGACTTTGTGTGTGACTGTAGTACTATATCAAGTAGAGAGGTACAAGTTCTTCAAACAAGGTAAATTTTTCGGTGGTGCAAAATCATTCGTGAATACAGCCGCTTTATATCGGTTGGAAAAATATTTGGACGAGCAAACAGTAGATTATCGGGGTAACCAATCGTTTATTCGTTAACAAATATATTACCGGCTATGTATATAATTTCATGAAATGCAATAATACCAGCAACTACAATCGATAAAGGCAAAGGGAAAGTCTTTGAAGAATACTTCAATTTGGAAATAGGACAATCAAGTGGGCATAACAATTTGCCGGTAGAAGACATCGAACCAGTGGATGATTCCACTTCTGAAGGTGTGTATAAGAAAATAAATTATTTACCATAATATAATATTATGGTACTTCACACAACTTTCGGTAAATCATATCTTAACCGTGTGTATTAAATGTTAATAGTTAAACAATTGTTTCTGTGCAATATATTCTAAAATGTGGAGAACATTACTTAATAAGGGTTTAAATCAACTACATTTATTAACAGATATTATCTTTGTTATTCATTTCAGGTGATTGTTTTCAAAACAATGTGGGTGATATGTATGTTGGAATAATATTCCATGATCAAGACGCATTCAAAGTGCATATGGCTTTATATGCACTCAACAAGAAATTTCATTACCGTACCACACGATCTAACCCACAGAGGATAACACTGAAATATAATGGCTGAGGATGTCCATGGCATGTGTATGCCGCAAAAGTAGCTAGTTGTGATTGGTTTCAAGTTAGAAATCTAAACTTGATCACGTGTGTACAGTGGATGAACGAGGGAGATATCAACGACTAGCAACAACATCAGTAATTGGTGGAATGCTGAGATCAAGGTTTAATGGCCGTAATGCTGGACCACGGCCAAACGAAGTTCAAGAAATTATGCGTAATGAACATGAGTTGCCTATATCATAATGGAAAGCATGGAGATCTAGGAAATTTGCCTCGGAGCTCTCTAAAGGATCAAACCTGAACTCGTATCGCCTACTACCATCTTATCTACATGAGTTGGTGAATTCAAATCCAGGATCAATTGTCGGGTTAGAAACATCTTATGACGAGGGGTTTGGGCAAAGGTTTAAGTATCTTTTCTTTGCATTTGGAGCAAGCGTGATTGGGTATGCATACATGAGAAAAGTAATAATAATTGACGGAACACATCTAAAGGGTAAGTATGCTGGTTGTTTACTCACTGCAAGTGCACAAGATGGCAATTACCAAATCTTCCCATTAGCTTTCGGAGTTATCGATGGAGAGAATGATAAGTCATGGGAGTGGTTTTTCAAGAAGTTATTGTCAGTGGTACCCAACGAGGAAGAAACAATGTTTGTATCAGATCGCCACAACTCAATCTACTCTAGTTTGCATAAGGTTAAAAAGTTTTAGCTGCAATTTATTTCTTTAACATAGACATATGTTCGTATCTGGTACAGATATATTTTACATGCAATATGATAATATATCGGAAACAATTACGTATTTATACGTATTGTAGCTGAAATATATATGTGTGCAGTTGTTATTAAACTACTACTGTAATTTGTGAATTGTATTGCATTGCTGAATTGTTGATAATTTTGCAGGTATATCGTAAAATCAAGCACTACGCTTGTGTATTGCATCTGCAACGTAACATTCAGACAATATTTAAGAAAAACATCTAGGATACCTTGTATCAAGGGCAGCATGGGCTTATAGTTTGCCGGAATTTTACTCACACTTCAATGAAATCAAGGAAACCGACATTACATGTGCTGGATACCTGATGGATATTGGACTAGATCATTGGACTAGGTCTCACTTCAATGGACTGTGATACAACATTATGACAAGCAATATCACAGAATCCTTGAATGCAGTTCTCAGTGCAGTGTGTGGTTTCCCGATAATACCTCTAATTGAGTATATAAGGTCAACTCTTACAGGATGGTTCAGTAAGCAGCAAGAAAGGTCATCATCCATAACCAATCTAGTTACACTAAAAGTTGAGGAAATACTTGGCAAGAATTTTGAGGTATCGACGGATTTCGAGATACATCGTATCAACAAAAATGAATTTGAGATACGTACGAAACTCGGTGGTTCGTACCACATGAACCTTTTGCAAAAAATTTGTTCTTGCTGTGAGTTTCAGATTTTGAAGATTCCATATTCTCATGCAGTTGTTGCTGCTATGCATGCAAAGATAAAGGTTGATACACTTGTGTGCAATGAGTTGACTTCAAATTTTTTGAAAATGGCCTATAACAACAGCGTGTATTCGGTGCCTGGTTTGGTTAACACACCAAGGGTGAATGACCCTCTGATGGAGATCAATTTGCTTCCACCTACTACAAGGAGACCACTTGGCCGACCCCGCAAGCAAAGGATATTCTCAAGAGGGGAATTTAGAGTAACTTTTATCCGATACTTTTAATCTTAGCAGATATCTTTCTACATTGCAGACATAGATTGAGTGGACTATGTATATACTTATATGATATCTTAACTTTGAATTTTCAGGGAGGAGTTAGGAGGTGTATAACAGTATGTGGTAGGTGCGGTGGTTTTGGTCATAACCGAGCCACATGTAAAATGCCTATCTGAAGTCTTTATGCATTTGGAAGAGCAATCGAGCATCTAATGTTATAATGGTTGTTATTGCGTTGTTTTCCACTTGTTTTATATTAAGTTCAAATGGTACTTGTTAGCCGTAATATCTTTTGTAATGCCCTTGACAAATAAATAATCAATGCACTTCCATATCTTAAATGTAACATGTCCACCCCTCTGATTATATCCCATTTCATTTGAACTTCAAAAAATTGAATGATACATATTAAAATGAAAAAAAGTTCCATAAATAACAACTAGTACATGATAACACTGGTGATAATAGTTATTACACTAAATACCCTGACTTACATATAAGTAGTCGACATACAAAATGTGACTCAGATCCAAATAGTTTTATCCGAAATGTAGAACAAACAGTTAAAGGAGTCCAGAAATGTGAAGTAGGGGATAGAACAAGTTTAAGTTATAAAACTTCAATGCTATCGACAAACTCTTCAAAAAACATACTAGCAATTTTTTGGGATTCGGATGAAATGGACTCCGGTTTGATGTTTTTACAACCTTCAAATCCGCTTATAGAATGAGCCTGCATCAAAAGTAATTATGTGAATACTAAGTCAACATATATTCCGTTCAGCGGAATGCCTTTGGATCTGACAATAGCATATGCCTTAGTATGTGATAGCATATTCTTGAAACCAGTTCTCTTTAACAAATAAGGAATCATCTGAGCTATCGGGATAAGATCTTTCTTAATCGAACTATCTGAGCGGAACGAGATATTGTAGTCAAGTACATACACAGTATTGACGGTCGAGTCAACACAAACGCTGATCCAATGTTGTTTATCAAGATTGAAGGGGAAATACAGCCTTGGTGGAGCATTTGGATTGCTTTCCAACCTAAAATATACAAAAATATCATCTTCAAACATACTCTGTGCCTTATCCTTGGCTGCATGATGTGAAAACTTAGAATGGTGTTTCATGAGTAGGGACACAAAGTTGGTGTCCAGAAATAACACAGTCTGGTTTGGGCTTTGCTCTCTATTGTACATGAGGTGAGTCAAATGCATTAAGCCATCAAACATCTAGATAAATATCAACAAAAGGATGAGATAACATAGAAAGGTAACAAAAATATGCATTGCAACGTTTTAAATACTTACTTTAGGAGATATTAGTTTCATTCTCTCAGCTATGTCGGCGACATCTCTGTTGGTAACTATGATGCCTTTGGGCAGGTAAATCGCACTACAACACAATGAAAATAGTAACAAATTATAGAATTCACATAATATTGAAACTTAACCACAACATCCAAAAATACAATTAAATTTGTTAACCGGACATGAATAGATTGGTAGATATTTTAGAAAATATCAGATAAACTTACAGTTTATTCTTGAGTAAAGTATGAAGTTTGACAAATTTGGTTGCATAATCGAGATCAGGATCGTAGCCATGAAGGATTGGCTGGGGATCTTGGGGCACAGCAATCAAACTTTTGTCACATTCAAAATCCTTGAGCACATTGGGTGCTGTCCTCTGCCTTTTGCTTTTACGAACCTCCTGATCCTTGTCATTTGTGGTATCATCCTCGTTACCATCTCCGTTATCATCTTTCTTCTCATCTTCATTTCCACCAACATCATCTGCATCAAATGCCTGATGTTGATATCCTAGGGTATCAGTACCATCACCTTGGTTCACATCCTCCTACGAAAGTCCGAGCGAGAATGATGGCATGGTAAAACGAAATGCTTCATCGTCGATGTGAGTGGGTTCAGAAGGCTGTTTCACATTATCAATTACAACCTAGAGAACATTTTAGATTTCAATAATGGAGTGGAAAAAAAATTGTAGCACCTACCAAAACATTTTCATCTTCAGGACCACAAATTTCCTGTGATGGTAATTATCTGTTACAACATCCCGGTCTTTTGAAGGGTTCAAGGCATTCACATCAAAAACATCATCACGACTGTTCATTTCTTCATCATTACCATCACGGTCCTACAAAAATACATAAGACCAATGTTGGAGATCTATATTGATAACAGATAAAATATCCGGTAATATTAACAATAACAATAGTAAAACTTTGATACCAGATAAGGAAGAGCGATATGACCATATTAAAAGGGTTCAAAATATAAATAACATACCTTATCCATTCCAGCTTCATTAAGTGAACCGAGAACAACATTAATTGCATCAGATTCCTTCCCCGTTATGTCAATAGTCGGGTCGTTAGCAGTCAATCCCACTCCAACGGTGGGAACATTAGACGTTCTAGGGATATCATCAACGTTAACAGTGAATGGTTGTTAGGTTGAATGACAATTGGGTACATATTTGCCAATAACCTGACGGATAAAATTAAGTATCGCATCCTACATCTTGGTAACTTTTTGATCAATAAAAACCTCAACCGATTCCTGAAGCTTTGTAATTGACGCATCTAACTTCTTGAAATTGGCCATGGATTTATTGAGTTTTGAATCAATAGCAGTTAAATGGTCTTTGAGTTTTGAAGTAACATATTCAGCAACCATACGCGGATCGTTGGAAGAACGTGAAGGCGCATTAACCAAAGAATCCGGATGAGGAGGTTCAAAAACATTAACTTTCTCCTTCCGCTTATTCTTCTTCTCTTTCTTTTCTATCTCCTTTTTTCCACCTCTTCACTCCGCAACTTATTAAGCTCATCCTCCGTGGTCCCTCCCAAAAACTTGATTTTCTGAAATTGAAAATTTTCCGATATCAACTTCACCATGTTGTCGACCTTCTCGTCGTCTTCATCATCAGACCAAACGAAATCATTCTCATTGAGTGTAATACCACTTTCCTTAGGTATAATGCTCATAACTTCAACTTACATAAAATAACATATATTAGGAGTCCGATTAACATCTCGTAACATCTATACAAAAACAAATATTATTAACACATAATAAAAGTGAGTTAGTAAATGAAAACTTTTAAAAATATCAACAAAGGTAATGAGAATCGATACAAATTTAGCGATTCTGTTGTTAACATATATTGTAACTGTTAAAAGGAAGGATATCAGTTATCTAATAAATTTTAACATCGATAACATATGAGTTAGCATACACAACTCAGGACTGAGAGAATAACAACTACTAACTTCAAAACCTGTGATATGGAGTCTAACTAATAATCAATTCATTAACAACCATTTCAACTATTGTTCTATACGAAAAAAGTAAATTAGCAAGAAATTATGTCAATGTGAAAAGTTGTTGATAACTAATTATAGTGTGGAAAATTACCTGGCATTCTTCATCAAGCAATCTCGCATGACCAGGGCTAATACCAATTTTCTTCTTTTTCGATGAGGATGAATCATCACGCGTTTTGTTACCTTGTTCGTCGTTATCATCTTCCGTATCAGACAATGACGATGAATCGTTGACCTGCTCGATGTCCAGTATCGATGGTATTACTTGAACCATAAGTAATTGGATAGAGTGACCAAAACCCTGCACAGCAATTGATGTCTAGGATAAAGCCAAAACATCCCTTTTCACGCTAGAAACCACCAAATCAAATGCAGCCCTTCCCCACGGGTAAGAAAAAAAGGTATCCAAATCACGAATTAGTTCAATATAGGTTTTGTCAATTTTTGGGTTGTGAGATGTGGGAACCAACACAGATGCTGCGAAAGCAAGAGCAGCAAATTTGATCCTTTCCTCCTTATCGGATACGGTTTTCTTTTTCAGCATCTTTATAGTAAGATCAACATAACATGATTGGAGGTTACCAAAGAGAGTTGGCTAGTAGGGCTTCTTTTCGATGGGATTCTTCTTTTTACCCTTGTTACGATTTGGGAATTTCCCACATGGAAGACCGGTAATGATAGCAAACTCTCTTAGCGAGAATCTGACCGGTTTACCCGCAAACAAAAACCATAACTCATGTGGTTTTAAAGTTTTTAACTGCCGAGTAATCATAAAATGACCAAAACTCCCAGAATAGGATGGTTTGTCATTGAAGGCAATGACTTTCCCAAAAACAGAATTCATAAAAAACTCAACTTCACCTTATTTGAGAGCATTCAAAATGAAGGAAATTCTTTGTCTTGTGGTACGAGTTCACACGCTCGCCGAAAGGCTTCTCTCCGGCGGCAAACATCCTCTCCGGTAGCGCAGGGATTGAATCCTGAACATGCAAGATGAATAAGTACAGTGCATGTAAAAAAACCGGTAAACATTGAAAAAAGATAGCAACACGAACAAAAATATTACCATTTCGACATCATCCATTTTTGGGGATCCTTTACGAAACAAGATTGAACACTGTTCAAGTGAATAGTGTAAGATTGAACAAAATGGGTTTTTATCCTACATAATAGACGGTTACAGATTTATGGGTTGCGATATTCACGGAATCGTCGCATCAATTCAGAAATCGTTACGAAATCAAAAAACTTACCAAGTTAGATGAGTTTAGTACTGTTCACGTGAATAGTAAAAGTTGCAGAGAAATGTGAAATTTATCGGAAAAAATGACCGATAACATATCTGGGCATGCGAGTAACTGGAAATCGCAGGTTGGAAGAACAAAAGTTGAGATTTTTGGGAAAAAAGAGGAGAGTAAAAAAATGGCGAAAAGAAATTCGGAAAACATTTTGACGATAAATTTGGTTTTATTATCTCTCATCATTAAAAGAAGTAAAATGACTTTGATACACCTCTGCATTCGTCTGCAAAAATTATTCTACGAATCAGCTTTATGATAATAAATTAATAAAAATATATCGATTTAACATTATTTAACATTATTTGTACAATGCCAAAAACATTGTTTGGTTATATCACCAATTAGGGGAATATTTTAGCTCAAATACTCTTTTTATTAACTACTAATCACAGCAATTCGGAAACATGTAAAATAACATCACAATATGTAAATAAATAGTTAGACCACCTAAGTTTTGAAGATTGGGCCATATAATATTATTTGGTAGAGGTAAGTTTTGATAATTTTCAGACCAAAGCAATGCTGCTTTCTCCGCCGGGTGGTTTACGTACGCCACCGAAGTAGTCACGAGATTGTCCCTTTGCATCTGCAAATATGTCATTGCCACTTATCTCCTTCAACTTCGCCGTGCTTAGTAGCTTCTCAGCCGCCGCCGTAGCCGGAGGCGTAACATCTCCTTTGAATACATTGTTTCCCGACAAATCCATGAACTTCCTATCCGGAATCTTCTTGGCCGTCTTCACTTCCTCAGCCTGCAAAATTTATGAAAAGTAAAACGAGCCCAAGGCCTATACCTCTTAATAAATCGAAAAATAAAGGAGTAAGTGGGAAAGTTTAGTGAGTGTTTACAGTTTTGGTCTGTGATTCTCCCAAATCGAAGTTGTCTTTATAAGCCAAGGCACGAACAGTAGAACGAGGTTTAATTTCAGGTGGTGGGGCAAAGATGTTATGACCACTAAGTTCCTTACACTTAGCATCTGAAAATTGCTTATTAAGCTTAGCATCAGACTGATGTTCCAATGTGCCACTTAGCTCACGTTGCTTCGCTACTTCTGGCACCGTCGCTGGTTTCTTTGGAGTAACAATTTCTTCTTCTCCAAATGATATGTGACTTACAATTGCTGCTGCTGGTTGCTGAACACATAAAATAGACAGAGACTTGTCAATCAATCAAACAATTATTAACATTTTGTTTCTCAACAAGAATCAGACACAACACAACACAAACCTGGTATGTTCTTGTTTTGCCATTTGTCGCTGGATTCGCACTTCCTGTCTCAGCAGAAACATCATTTTCGTCATACACAGAGAATATTCCACTTCCTGTGATCTCTTTCATCTTGTAATTTGAACAAGGCTTCCTACAAAAAGCCAATCAAATTCACTGCCGTATTTGAACAAGATTTGTCCACACAGAGGTAAAATCAAGTGAAAATCAAATTAAATGATAAAGAAAGGGAATGAAATGAGCATTTAATTTTTCGAAATTAGGAGAGAAAGAGACTACAATAAGAGAAGCGTGAAGGATACACGAAGAAGATTAAAAAGTAATATAAGAGAAACCATTTATGCTCTTATGGAGCATTAAACTCTTCAATCATACAATCACAAAACATTCTAATAACGACAGGATCCTTCATCAGCAGCAAAATAGACAGATTCTTGGTACTTTGTTGGTTTGCGCATTTAATATATTTATCATCAAAACAGTAACGTTTATTTATTTTTTGTCACGAAGAAAAAAACACATTTCGTAAGATCATCAGATCTCTCTCTCTCACCTCTTATTTAAGCTCTCCACTTCTTCGTCTGTAACTTGTCCTCCAAACACCACTTTACTGATTCCATCCGACGGCTAAGATTGTTTCCCCCAGTTAGAACGAATCAAATAACAAATTTATTAGATCGCAATAATGAAGAAATCTAATGTATTAGTTAGTACTTAAAAATCAAATCGTAGAAGGCAGAATAAACTAACTAGATTAGTACCTGATGTGATCTGGCGGCGGAACGAGAAGCTGCGGCCGCGGGAGATTCAAACGGCTGATTCTCAGGCCAAGTGAGTAGATCCGCCGTCGACGTGTGTGGTTTCCTCACCGGCGTGGTTTTCTCCATTCTTCATAAAAAATCGAGGAAAACTCAAAAAAAGATCTACCGAAATCAAAGAAAGAGAAAGGGAGATAAAGAGAATGAGAGAAGGAGTGCGTACTCTTCGTCCTGTAGATAAAAAGCTTCAACGAGACAAAAATGGCGATCGAGATAGAGAAGCGTAAAAACGTAATGAAACGTATGTATAGAGAGACGAAAAGAGTGGAGTGCTAGCTACTTTTCTTCTGTTTTAAAACAAAGCGAAATGGGTTTTTTCACTGTCATTTTTTATACAAATTAATTATACACTGTGACACACAGGATTACTTCTCGGTGAATAATTTGAATCAAGAACCGCCTTTGCTTATTGGATGCTTTTGAATTTGAAACAAAAACAGTTATCTTTTAATAAAAATTAATTAAAGAATTTTAAAGACTTTAAGTATTCTCTTCGCATGTGATCGGCACTTTTTTAATGTTCAGCACAGATGACGGTATTAGTTGGAGGATTACCTACTGTAGCCGGTGTACTATTTTGATATTAAGAATTGAAAATTTGGAATTGCGTAAAATTTTTTTATCACCATATTATCCATTACCCATTAATTAAAGATGACGTACTATGGATTTGCGAAGTTATGAGTTTTTATATTAACTAGATATTGTTATTTTTTAATTTGTATTATTATTTTTATTATTTTATAAAAAATAATTAATATTTAAAATATATTATTTAATTAAAATATTTTATTTTGAAAATTAATCAAAAATATTTTTTTGGTAAATAGTAACACAAACATTGGTAAATAAAAACACAAACACATAACAGTTTTTTAACTATTATAGTGATTTTTTGATTTTTGTATTGCATGTTATGATAAAAAAATTTTAGTAAATTTAAATGAATCATAAATTTCTAATAATTATCAGATTTTAGAAATCATATAATTTAAAAACATGTAGATTGAGATATTATATACATACTTTTTTGTGAGAGTGATAGCACTTCAATACCTATCAGTGCGTTACTTTTGTTAAAATATCAAGCTTTCCAAGTGAATAAATCTAACTAATATATATACAATTAAATCACCGTTAAACTTCTCAAAAATGGTGAAAATATGAGGATGATAAGAAGAATGTCAAGTTTTTGATGTCATGATTAGTTTTTAGGTGGAATTGCTAAAATGAGATAAAACTTGATTTCAAATGCAAGTTTGACAATTTACAATTTTTTTGCAAAACTAACCTATGAGGATGGAGAAATTACTGAACACTCCTTTGGTCAAAAAAATAATGTCGAAATGTCAATTACGTTTCAGTCCCTATGTGTTTTTTTGTTATCAAAGCAGACTTCTCGGAGAAGTCTGCTTTGGTAGGAAAAATAGTTTATTCCGGCTGAAGCAGACTTCTCCGAAAAGTCTGCTTTGGTGAGAAAAACAGTTTATTCCGATTGAAACAGACTTCACGAAGTCTGGGAGGTTTATTCCGATCAAAGCAGACTTCTCCGAGAAGTCTGCGAGGTTTATTTCGATCAAAGCAGACTTCTCGGAGAAGTCTGCTTTGGTGAGAAAAACAGTTTATTCTGGTTGAAGCAGACTTCTCCGAAAAGTCTACTTTGGTGAGAAAAACAGTTTATTCCGGCTGAAACAGACTTCATGAAGCCTGCTTTGTAAATAAATTACCTAAATCAAATAAAAATTTTGAAATATTTAAAAAAATTAAAATTGCTATTAACATAGTTTATATACATATCAAAAACACGTAAAAGTTATAATGAATTCAAAAATAAGGAGATTGGATTCGATCTAATGGTATAAAATATTTGCTAGTTTTTGTTGTTATGTGTTGTGGGTTAATAGTTGATGTTTGTGTAGAAAATTCATGCTAGAATTTGAAATATCATGTGATAAATTTGAAAATTTAGATTTACAAATTTTTAAAAGAAAATTGTTTGAGTTTTGCATTTACTTAACTATCTTCAACATATTCATCCAATTTTTAACAAAATTTTCGCATATTTAGTGAATTTTATTATTTAGGGTTTATGGTTAAGCAGACTTCTCGAGATGTTTTCGTAGATTTAACAAAGCAGACTTCTCGAGAAATCTGCACAAACCGAAAATTAAATGTAACTAAACCAGTTTTCTTCAATTTAGAGTTTAGGATAATGTAAAAATACAAAACAGACTTCGAGAAGTCTTCTTCAGCCGGAATAAACTGTTTTTTTCACCAAAGCAGACTTCGAGAAGTCTGCGTAAACCGGAAATTGACAGTTTTTAATCTAACCAAATTTAACTCTCCATATATAAAAAAGGTAACCCTAAAATTTTATCATAATTTCATTTCCAAAAAAAAAACGTGGGAGCCTTCATCCTCCAAAAATGACTACATGGTAAATTTTCTCTTCTTCTCGTTTTACTTCCCCTCTTTTCTTTTCTTCTTCTCTTCTCATGTTCTTTGTCATCTTGTTATTTGTATATCTGGAAATAATCATGAGATATGAAAAAGGTAAATTTTTTTTGTTTATATGGTTTTGGGTTTGTGATTTTAGAATATTTTTATTGTTTAAATCTTTTGTTATTTTTATAACACTCTTTCTCGTCTTATAGTGTTGTAGATCTGGAAAAAGAAGTGAAGAGATCAAAAAACGTAAGCTTGTTGCTTTTATTAGTTTTTAAGTTTTTCGTAGTTTTGTGATTTTTGTTGTTTTTGTTGTTTTCTTAAGTTTTTTCCTATATTCTTATCTTATTTCTCATCTTGTATTGTTGTAGATCTAGAAAAGAAAGTCACGAGATCTGATGTAAGTTTGTTATTTTTACTAGTTGTTACGTACGTTTTTCATGGTTTTGGAGATTTTGTTATTTTTTGTTGTTTTCTTAATTTTTTTCTTATATTATTATCTTATTTTTCATTTTCTATTGTTGTAGATCTAGAAAAAAGATTTACAAAAACTAATTTTGTTGTTTTACTAGATTTTTAAAGTGATTTTTAATAGTTTTTAAAAATTTATATGGTTTTTTTAAAGATTTTTAATAGATATTTGAGATTTATGGTGGTTTTACAGTTTTTTGTTGTTGTTTTTGAGTTTTTTGCTTACGTTTTGAATTTGACACTAGTTTTTGAATTAATGGATTTTCGTGTTGCAGACTTCATTACAGGTTTGCAGATTTCAGTTGCAGACTTCTGTTGTAGAGTTCTTATATTCTTATCTTATTTCTCATTTTCTTTTGTTGTAGAAAAAAATTCACAAAAAGTAATATTGTTGTTTTAGTAGTTTTAAAAGTGATTTTTAATGGTTTTTAAAATTTTAGATGGTTTAAGATTTTCAATAGATGTTTGAAATTCCCCTTGAAATTTATGGTGGTTTAACAGTTTTTGTGGATGTTTTTGAATTTTTTTCTTACGTTTTGAATTTGACTTTGGTTTTTAGATCAATAGATTTTCGTGTTGCAGACTTCATTACAGGTTGCAGACTTCATTACAGGTTGCAGACTTCAGTTGCAGACTTCACAACACGTTTTCATTACAAATGCAGACTTCACTTGTAGACTTCATTAATAATTGCAGATTTCGTTTGTATTTTTAGTCATATTTTAAATGAGTTTTTGTCAACTTTATTGTACATATCACTAGCTCGCATCACTCCATCTTGTCAGTCAGTTTTCAATCAACTTTTTCAGAATTATAATAAACTATTAGTTGTATGTCAATCACCTTTCAATCAGCTCAAGTCAAATCATACTTATAAAATTACAAAATGACAACTATTAAAAACACAAATATTAGTATAAATTTTCATAAACACTTTTATACATAGTTAAAGACTTAGTGCATATTTAAGATACTTAGTGCATACTTCCTAATAACAAGAAAGAACAAGAACTGAAAGATATGTATAAACAATTCCATCAAAATACTAAGTTAACAGGATAGTGTTGGATGTTTTTGTAAAACAACATCGATAACATTATGTCTTCAAATTAATTGAATTGATTGGTTACATGTTTCGAAACTACACACTTATATCGGCAAACTTTGTTGTATAGATCTCGCAGACTTCTTTGCCGACTTCTCGGCAGACTTTGTACTTTGTCCTTACTCGTAACTTAATTTTCTGAGATACTCAACACTAAAACTGAATTTATTCATCTTTTACTTTACCGTAAAGAATGTAATCCTCAGCATTCGATTAAACTTTATTCTCATCTTCATCAACAACGTAATCATCATCCTCAATTACAAACATTTTTCCTCCTCTTATATTATCCACAGAAAATTCCAAGTATCTGTAATACTCCACTCCCCACAAACAACAACGATTTGGACCATTATCTGTGGTAAAAATTAATGAATTTGATTAGATCATTGTACACATACTAATTTTTTTCACTGAAGTAGACTTCTCGGAGAAGTCTCCTTTGGCGAGAAAAACATTTTATTCCTATTAAAGCACACTTCTCGAAGAAGTCTGCTTTGATCGGAATAAACATCGCACACTTCTCGGAGAAGTCTGCTTTGATCGGAATAAACGTCGCAGACTTCTCGGAGAAGTCTGCTTTGATAGGAATAAACTGTTTTTCTCGCCAAAGCAATTTTTATTCCTATCAAAACAGACTTCTCGGAGAAGTCTGCGACGTTTATTCCGATCAAAGCAGACTTCTCCGAGAATTCTGCTTTGATAGGAATAAAATGGTTTTCTCGCCAAAGCAGACTTCTCGCAGTCTGTGACATTTATTCCGATCAAAGCAGACTTCTTGGAGAAGTCTGCTTTGATCGAATAAACGTCGCAGACTTCTCGGAGAAGACTGCTTTGATAGGAATAAAAATTGCTTTGGCGAGAAAAATAGTTTATTCCTATCAAAGCACACTTCAACGAGAAGTCTGCGACGTTTATTCGATCAAAGCGACTTCTCGAGAAGTCTGCTTTGATAGGAATAAAATGTTTTTCTCACCAAAGCAGACTTCTCAAAGAAGTCTGCTTTGAAAGGAATAAAAATTGCTTTGGCGAGAAAAAAAGTTTATTCCTATCAAAGCAGACTTCTCGGAGAAGTCTGCGATGTTTATTCCGATAAAAGCAGACTTCTCCGAGAAGTGTGCTTTGATAGGAATAAAATAATTTTCTCGCCAAAGCAGACTTCTCGGAGAAGTCTGCTTTGATAGGAATAAAATGTTTTTCTCTCCAAAGCAATTTTTATTCCTATCAAAGAAAACTTCTCCGAGAAGTCGCTTTGATCGAATAATGTCGCAGACTTCTCGGAGAAGTCTGCTTTGATCGGAATAAATGTCGCAGACTTCTCGGAGAAGTCTGCTTTGATAGGAATAAAATGTTTTTCTCTCCAAAGCAATTTTTATTCCTATCAAAGAAAACTTCTCCGAGAAGTCTGCTTTGATCGGAATAAACGTCGCAGACTTCTCTGAGAAGTCTACTTTGATAGGAATAAACTATTTTTCTCGCCAAAACAATTTTTATTCCTATCAAAGCAGACTTCTCCGAGAAGTCTGCTTTGATCGGAATAAACGTCGTAGACTTCTCGGAGAAGTCTGCTTTGATAGGAATAAAACGTTTTTCTCTCCAAAGCAATTTTTATTCCTATCAAAGCAGACTTCTCGGAGAAGTCTGCTTTGATCGGAATAAACGTCGCAGACTTCTCCGAGAAGTCTGCTTTGATAGGAATAAAATGTTTTTGTCACCAAAGCAGACTTCTCGCAGTCTGCGACGTTTATTCCTATCAAAGCAGACTTCTCGAGAAGTCTGCTTTGATAGGAATAAACGTCGCAGACTTCTCGGAGAAGTCTGCTTTGATAGGAATAAAATGTTTTTCTCTCCAAAGCAATTTTTATTCCTATCAAAGTAGACTTCTCCGAGAAGTTTGCTTTGATCGGAATAAACGTCGTAGACTTCTCTGAGAAGTCTGCTTTGATAGGAAAAAACTATTTTTCTCGCCAAAGCAATTTTTATTCCTATCAAAGCAGACTTCTCCGAGAAGTCTGCTTTGATCGGAATAAACGTCGCAGACTTCTCCGAGAAGTCTACTTTGATAGGAATAAAATGTTTTTCTCCCAACAACCACGATAATGATGGTTGTATGCATTGAAGAAGATGGTATTTTCGTAATATTTTTGAAAAATTTGTTCATAATGGTCTTTGTGTTGTTTTTGTTTTTTTTTTAAGCTAATGGCAAAGTTGTAAATGAAGTTATTGTTGAAGGATAAAATAAAGATAGAAAGATAGTTTTGCAAAAAAAAGTTTAAATTGCCAAACTTGCAATTGACGATAAATTTTAGGTCAATTTTGCAAATGCCCCTAGTTTTTATGGATTGTTTGCAAAGTTTATATTTGACATTAGAGAATTGTTGGTTTTATAGAATTAGGTAATTGAAACTCATTATTATGAAGATAGTGGTCATTAAAATCTAAGATAGTGGTATGGAAGAAACAATAATTTTATTTCAACTGTTTAAATGGTTGGAATACTAATAGTCTAAACTATGATAATGTGTTTAATTGTTTGAAGTGATAGTTACTCACGTATCGTTATTTTATAACTTGTTATTTTGGATGAAGTGAACAGTTTGAGAAAATACAATAAATTCCTTCTATTTTGTAACTAAATTTTGAGATAGTGTTATATAAGAAACCGTAATTTTATTTTAATTTTTAAATAGCTGGAAGATTTGTTTAAAGTGAAAATTGTTAACATGTAAATATTTTAAAATTTGTTAATTTGGGTGACATGGGTAGCTTTAAAAGCCATAACGAATTTCTTTTATTTAGTTAGATTTCATGCGTTGTTTTAATTGTATAATTTTATAGCATATTTTTTCACAAATTCTTGTACTTCTACGCTTGAAATTTATATTCTGTATGTTATTGTTAGTAAAAACATGTTATCTTTTTTACATTGTAAACCTAAATTGATAAACAAATATACATATATATATATAGATTTTTAAAATTTTTCAAATAATATTATTATGTTTTTTAGATAATTTGTATAGTCAAATCTATATTAAATAAAAGAAAAGTTTAAAAATAGAATGGATTAAACATTAAACATATATTTTTCTACTTTATTTTAATAATATCACGTATCATTATGGTGATAGAGCAATTTTTTTTTGGCTATGTAGAAAATATCTCAAAAACTTTTTTTTTCATCTTTGTTTAAACAATGCCACGTGTCATCATGGTATACCAAATTTTTTTGCTTACATGTACAGCATGAGAAGCCTCAAACTTGTACTTTTATTAGTATAGATTAGGTGATAGTCCGCGTACGGTGCGATATTTTTTCATTATTACATTTAAATTTTTTTAAATATTTAATTTTTAAATATTTTTATATTAAAGTTTGTTATCAAATAAGTCGGTATTTGTATCGACAATAACCACAAATTCAAGATACATGTGTATTCTGAATTTTTAAATTAATTGTGTCATTCATCATTTACTTCAACCATTGTTGTTTGATTGTTGAAACAGATGTCATTTTTATGGTCGGTGAGTTTGTAAAACTTTTTACCGATGTTGATCATAAATTTTTTAAACTTGTAAACTAAATTAGCCTTCAAAATATGTTCAAACGAAAAAATTCTGTTTGCCAAATGAATTTTTGTATTGCATTGAAATGTCAAAAAATTATATATTAGAGAAAATTATGTTTATTTTAAATTAGAAAAATATATTAAAAATAGTCTTAAATATATCTTTAATTATATTATAGAAAAATAGAATAAAAATTTTATGTTTAAATTATTTAGAAAAATTGACATTTAAAAATTCTATTATTTTTAACTATTTTAAAATAATTTTGAAAATAGTCTTAAATATATCTTTAATTATATTATAGAAAAATAGAGTAAAAATTCCTTTTAAAAATATTTATGAAAATTAACATATAAAATTTTTATTATTTTTAACTATTTTAAAATATTTTTTGTAATCTACATATTTCCAAAATAGAATATTGCACACTTACATATATAGCCTCTCGTAATAAGATTTTTTCTAATTATTTCAACAATGGTAAGCAAAATAGATATTAGTTTTACCACACACATATTATGAAGAAAAAATCGAGGTGGAGAGAAAATTATTTCAAATTTTTGTAAACATACCTCTTTGTCGAGGAAAAGCATTTTCAAACTCATAAGTGTGTTATATTTGTTAAAATTTTGGACTTCCCAAAAATGAATAATTGAGACCAATATTTCTTAATTACAAAAATTTTCATCAAAATCGTTGAAAAAACCGAAAATATGAGGTTGAGAGAAAGTTTTTGATGTCATGATTAATTTGTAGGGAATGCGTACAATGTTAGTAATTGAAAATCATTATTAGGATGGTAGTAGACAATAAAAAGTGAGATGCTAGTAACTAAGACAATAAAAGGTGAGATAGTAGTGGTCAATAATAGGTGACTTAGTGGTTATAAGTTTTAATTGTTTGTGCAAGTTTAATCGTCAAATTATTTTTGAAGTTTTAATAATTTAGAAATTTAGTTTTATAGAAATTATTAATAAATATTTTTGTTTAGAATGATGTGGATAAATTTGATGATTTGTCATTTTTTAGAACTTATTTTTTTGTTTAGGTGGATAGTTTTATGAGCTTCAAATACCTACTTTTATTTAGTAAGATAATCTACTATATCTAATATATATTAAAAGAGAAATATTAGAGTTCAAATTTGCTGATGTGTCATCACAATATTCATTTTTAACATTTTTTGTAATTAAATTAATAAAAAATCATTAATTACGCATCATAATAACCAAACAACCAATATTTCTTAATTTAAATTAATGAATTTAATTTTGTTTTTGTTTCCAAAAACAATCAAGATATTTTCAAACAAAATTTTATATTATATAATTTTTGTAATAATTATGAGTATTATATATATATATGAATATATTTTATAATATAAAAATTAATTAAACTAATTTCATTAAATTAATTAAAAAATGTTATAAAATCTCTTATTTAATTCCATAAAAATTTATTGGGGGAATTGCTAAAAATAAACTAAAACTTGACTCCAAATGCAAGTTTAACCCCCCATGAAAATATTTTTACAAAACTAACCTATGAGGGTAGAGACATTACTAAACACTCTTTTTGACTAAAAAATAATGTCGAAATATCAATTACGTTTCAGTCCCTACGTGCTTTTTGTTATCAAAGCATACTTCGAAAAGTCTGTTTCAACCGGATTAAAATGCTTTTCTCACCAAAACAAACTTTTCGGAGAAATCTGTTTCAGCCGGAATAAACTATTTTTCTCAACAAAGCATGCTTTTCGAGAAGTTTGCTTCAACCGGAATAAACTATTTTTCTCTCCAAAGCAGACTTTTCCGACAAATCTGTTTCAGCCGGAATAAACTGTTTTTCTCCCCAAAGCAGACTTCTCGAAATCTGCTTTGTAAATAAATTACCTAAATCAAATAAAAATCATGAAATATTTAAAAAAAAATTAAATTTGTTATTAAAAAAATTTATATACATATCAAAAACACGTAAAAGTTATAATGAATTTAAAAATAAGGAGATTGGATTCGATCTAATGGTATCAAATATTTGTTAGTTTTTGTTGTTATGTGTTGTGGATTAATAGTTGATGTTTTTGTAGAGAATTCATGGTAAAATTTGAAATATCATGTGCTAAACTTGAAAATTTAGATTTACAAATTTTTAAAGGAAAATTGTTTGAGTTTTGTATTTACTTAACTATTTTCAACATATTCATCGAATTTTTAACAAAACTTTGGCACATTTAGTGAATCTTATTATTTAGGATTTAGGATTACGCAAAATTCTCGATATGTTGTCGTAGATTTAACAAAGTAGACTTCTCGAGAAATCTGCACAAACGAGAAATTAAATGTAACTAAACTAGTTTTCTTCAATTTAGAGTTTAGGGTAATGTAAAAATACAAAACACACTTTTCGAAAAGTCTGTTTCAGCTGGAATGAACTGTTTTTTTACCAAAGCAGACTTCTCGAGAAGTCTTTGAGGTTTATTCCTATTAAAGCAGACTTCTCCAAGAAGTCTACTTCAGCCGTAATAAACTTTGAAGACTTCGAGAAGTCTATGCAAACCGGAAATTAAAAAAATTTTAACTTAAATTTAATATAACCAAATTTACAGTTTTTAACCTAACCAAATTTAATTATCCATATATAAAGAAGCTAACCCTAAAATTTTATCATAATTTTATTTTTAAAAAAACGCGGGAGCCTTCATTCTCCAAAAATAACTACAAGGTAAATCTTCTCTTATTCTCTCTTTACCTCTCCTCTTTTCTTTTCTTCTTCTCTTCTCATGTTTTTTGTCATCTTGTTATTTTGTAGATCTGGAAAAAAATCATGAGATATGAAAAAGATAAGTTTTTTTTGTTTATATGGTTTTGGGTTTATAGTTTTGGAATATTTTTATTGTTTAGATCTTTTGTTATTTTTATAACACTCTTTCTCGTCTTATATTATTGTAGATCTGGAAAATAAAATGAAGAGATCTAAAAACGTAAGCTTGCTGCTTTTAGTAGTTTTTAGTTTTTCGTAGTTTTGGTGAATTTTGTTGTTTTTGTTGTTTTCTTTATTTTTTCCTATATTCTTATCTCATTTCTCATTTTCTCTTGTTGTTAATCTGGAAAATGAAGTCACGAGATCTAAAGACGTAAGTTTGTTGTTTTTACTAGTTGTTACGTTTTTCGTGGTTTTGGAGATTTTGTTGTTTTTTGTTGTTTTCTTAATCTTTTTTCTTATATTCTTATCTTATTTCTCATTTTCTCTTTTTGTAGATCTAGAAAAAGATTTACAAAAACTACTTTTGTTGTTTTAGTAGTTTTTTAAAGTGATTTTAATGGTTTTTAAAATTTTAGATGGTTTTCTTAAGATTTTCAATAGATGTTTGAGATTTATGGTGATTTTACAATTTTTTGTTGTTTTTGAGTTTTTTTGTTACGTTTTGAATTTGACGTTGGTTTTTGAATTACTGGATTTTTGTGTTGCAGACTTCATTACACGTTGTAGAATTCAGTTGCAGACTTCATAATAGATTGAAAACGTAAGTTTGTTGTCTTTACTAGTTGTTACGTTTTTTGTGGTTTTGGAGATTTTGTTATTTTTTTTATTGTTTTCTTAATCTTTTTTCTTATATTCTTATCTTATTTCTTATTTTCTCTTGCTGTAGATCTGGAAAAAGATTTACAAAAAGTAATATTGTTGTTTTAGTAGTTTTTAAAGTGATTTTTAATGGTTTTTAACATTTTATATGGTTTTTTAAGATTTTCAATAGATGTTTGAGATTTATGGTGGTTTTACAGTTTTTGTGGTTGTTTTTGAGGTTTTTTCTTACGTTTTGAATTTGACGTTGGTTTATGAATCAATGGATTTTCGTGTTGCAGACTTCATTACAGGTTGCCTTCGCGAAGTCTGCTTTGGTGAGAAAAACCGTTTATTCTTGCTAAAGCAGACTTCTCCGAGAAGTCTGTTTTAATAGGAATAAACTTCAAAAACTTCTCGGAGAAGTCTGCTTCAGCCGGAATAAACTATTTTTCTCACCAAAGCAGACTTCTCGGAGAAGTCTGCTTCAGCTGGAATAAACTGTTTTTCTCACCAAAGCAGACTTCTCGGAGAAGTTTGTTTTAGCCGGAATAAACTGTTTTTCTCACCAACGCAGACTTCTCGAGAAGTTTGCTTCAGTGAGAAAAACAGTTTATTCCAGTTAAAAAGATATTTATTCCGATTAAATAAGATTTCGAGAAGTATGCTTTGTATTTTATTTGCAAAGCAGACTTTGAGAAGTGTACTAGAGAAGTTTGCTTTGTAAATATATTACAAAGCAAACTTCTCGTAACTGTATGAACTGGAAAAATTGACCGAAGCCAAAACACAAAAACTAACCTTCGATCTTGATTTTTTAGCTACGCAACTTAAAAGATGACGGAAGCTTGTTTTAACGGATAATGATGAATTTTTGTAAAGTTTGAAGCTTTTGAATGTAGTGTGAAGAGAGAAATTAAAAGAAAATGTGAGAGAAAATGAAAGAGGTTGAGATGAATGAGTTTTGATGAAGGAATAGAGGTAAATGATGGTTGTGTCAGATGGAATTAAGAGCTTCCAACAACCACGACAATGGTGGTTGTGTGCAATGAACAAGATGACATTTCGTAATATTTTTTAAAAGTTTGTTCATAATGGTCTGTGTGTTTTTTTTAAGATAATGGTAAAGTTGTAAATAAAGTTATTGTTGAAGGATAAAAAAAGATAGAAAGCTAGTTTTGTAAAAATAAATTTAAAAGGGTTAAACTTGTAATTAAAGTCAAATTTTAGATTAATTTTTCAAATGCCCCAAATTTATTTATAACATTGTATTAGTTTTTATATTTTAAATTTTTAAAAAATTTTATCCTCACATATATATATATATATATATATATATATTAAGAATCTAACGGATTTAAAAGTCATGAGATTTTAAGATTTTGAATAAAATCAATTGATTTCTATAAAAAAATGTATAGTTATATATAACATAAGAAAAAATATGATAAATCTTCTTTATATTTTATTTAAAAATTTATTTAAATATAAAAATTTTAAAATATTAAATTTTGACTGAGCACATGTACTATCCTAGTTATATAATTAAAATTTCTTACCCATTGAGTTTTTATGAGTTTTTATGAGTTTTTTAAAAGCTTTTTTGTTTTCATTGACATATCTATGTGTTTCTAGTTGAATAAGTGTTATTTTTTCTAAATCTATTTTTATTATTATTTATTGGCTTTTGTGTTATAGGTTGATTTCCGTACGTTTCTGAGTCCACGTCGCGGTCTCCGTGGGAGGTATATATTCATGTTGAAAAAATAGTTTTACCGGATTTTTGAAAAAATAGCTTCTAAAGTTTGTTAAAAAATCATTTTTTGTGGCTTTTTTGTTAAAAATTGATTTTTTTTGTCGTTTTGAAGTCCGCTCTGCTGCCGCCCCACTCGCAATCCACCGTCGAAGGTATGATTCATTTAGGAGAAATAGTTTTCACGGGTTTTGAAAAACATAGTTTTTAAATATATTTGAAAATTTTTTTTCGTGGGTTTTTAAAAAAATGTATTTGAAATTTTTTCTAGGCATGAGTTTTCGATTTTTTCGGGTCAATCGGGTCGAGTTTTATAGTTTTCGGTTAATTTGGTTTTGGAAAAAATCAACCAAAAAAATAAAAATAATTCGGTTCAGTTCGGGTTTTTTGTCGGTTTAATCGGTTCGATTTTTAGTATATAAAACTATTCCAAATTAAATCAAATTATAAATAGATTTTTTGGTTTAATTATTTAAAATTTAGGTTTAATCAGTTTAATATTTTATATTTTAGTTTTTTGGTTAATTTTAGATTAATTTGATTAAATTTTTTGATTTAATTTAGTTTATTCGGATTTTTGGACTATTTCAGACTAGTTTGGTCCAATTCGGTGTACTTCTGTTTATTTTGGTTTAATAAACAAAATATATTTCAGACAACATTTCGTCAGTTTTTTTTTCTTAATGCTTTTCTCTTCTTCTAATTTGCTTTTTCCGAGAAATAAAGCTAGAAAAGAGGCGATCGAGTTGCAAGAGAGAAGCTAAACTATAACCAAGAAGAAAATTCTGAGCAAAAGGTTCAATTTTTTTCCTTCTACTCACTGAGAAAATTGATACAACAGGAATTCGACCTCCTCCTTCACACATATAAACGAAGACCAAAATGGGGAAATGGGCCGAGCTAAGCAGATCAAGTTTTGGGAGGAGGCCTGGCTTCTCAAAGTTTGTATTTAGTAAATAAATAACCATGATTATATGAGAGGAGAGAAGTAATATAACAAAGAGAATAGTACGTAAGAATTGGTTATCGAAATAGTGAGTGTAAAAACTCGAGAGAAACTCCATTAAACATTTCTCTCAAGTTATTTAAGATATCGTATTATTTAGAAAAAATCTCCGTTTTTATTCTAATACTTACCATTTTGGTATTAGAGCATACGATCGTGAAGAGAAGATGGCACCCAAGAAAGATGATAATGCATTGGAGAAGGTGGTAGCAGATTTATAGCAAGATGTGGAAAAGTTGTCGTCGCTGGAGCCAGTGGTGATGGAAATAAAAGCCAGTGGGAGAAACTGAGTGTGTTAGAGAGGATCGAAGCTCGGCTCCGAGAATAGGAGTTGCAGACAGTGCGAGCAGAGAAAGGGGTGGAGGAATCTCAAATATCCCGCGGGGGCTCTAGCACCCGTGAAGACATTCCACCAGGCCTGTTTCCCAGCACGTCACGTTCGTGCCCTATTGCGACAGCTGAGGAGAATAGAACCCAGAAGATGTCTAAGGAGCCCCTCATCCATAGGGTTGAGATGCCTATCTTTGATAGAGCTCACGCGGAACAATGGGTATTGAGAATGGAACAATATTTTGAGCTTGGGTCTTTTTCGGAGGAGGAGAAGATGAGAGTGCTGAGGATGGGGTTCAGCGATGAAGCTCTCATTTGGTTTCAATGGGAAAAGGAGTGCAGCCCGTTCGACAGTTGGGAGCAGCTAAAACAGAGGGTCTTGGAGAACTTTGTCGAGACCCTAGAGAGCTCGCCAGGAGAGCGATGATTACTCACACTTCGCCAGGAGGAATCGGTGCATCAATACTGCCAAGATTTTATGGCGTTAGCCGCCAACGCACCGGAGTTGTCGGAGAACATCTTGGAGATAGCCTTCATGATAGGGCTCAAACCAAAGATGCGAGCAGGGGTACGGATGATCGAGCCCAGAACACTAAAAAAGATGATGATGATGGCTAATAGAGTAGAACAATGGGCAGAGATGGACGAATCTACCGTGGGATCGACAGTCGGGGGTACCAGTCGAACAACACGTACAAGCGGCGGAAGAAATGTGCATATTGCAGGAAGGGGGGGGGGGACAACAACTGGGTTTCTGGATCGGTGCAAATGGGAGGGCCTAATTGGCAGAAGCGCACTACGCAAACAAGAGTTGGATGGAATCAAGGAGTTGGGCCAAATCATTTATGGCCCAAAATTCTGGATCCAGCAACCACCAAAACGACCGCGTTTTCAGGAAAACCCTAATCGACCAGTTTGGGGCTCGGGCACTCAGTTCCGCAGGGAGGAAAACAGAAGGGCACCTTACCATCGTCTGACCGATGCCGACCTCTGGGAAAAACGCGCAAGTGGTGTTTGATTCAAATGTGATGAACGATGGATGGCTAACCATCAATGTCGAGCTAAGGAGCTTCGGGTGCTCCTGGTAGAGGCGGAGGGAGCCGAGACGGAAGTTACAGAGGAGGAAATCATCACGGGGGAGGTCAAAGGGGGAGGTCAAAGGGGAAGAAATGACTGAATTAGCTGAGCTCTCGTTGAACTCGGTGGTAGGAATTTCTTCACCTAAGACGCTCAAGCTCAAGGGCCAACTTCAACATGATGAGGTACTCTGCATGGTGGATAGCAAGGCGTCTCACAATTTATTTCTGAGGAAGTAGTGGGTCAACTCGAGCTTCCGTTAACGGTAATTGGAGGTTATGGAGTAGTCACGAGTACCGGCGTAACTGTAAGGAGCCATGGGGTATGTCACGGGGTGGAGATAGCGCTGGAGGGGTATACGGTGCGAGCTAGTTCTAACCCCTGGAGTTAGGGATAGCAGACGTAATACTGGGTATTCAATGGTTAGCAACCTTGGGAGGAATGAGAGAGAATTGGCAGGAGCAATTGAAGAGTTTTTGGATGCAGAGAAAACAAGTCAACTTGCGAGGAGACCAGAGTTTGTGTAACGGCTCAACCTCACTACAAGCCCTCATCAAGTCGATTTGCAAAGGTGGAGAGGGGGTAATGGTAGAACTTGGGTTGTTGCAGCCTGAAGACGGACAAGAGAGAAAGGTTACTCCGGTAAGGTTCAAGGAAGTTTTGGAGGAGTTTCAGGACGTTTTTTCTGAACCAGGAGGATTCCCACTCGCGAGAAATAAGGCCCACGGCACCACCCTAAAGCCAGGTATGAAACCAGTGAGTGTATGGCCTTTCCGTTATCCGCATGTGCAGAAAACAGAAATTGAGCGACATGTTGCACTGATGTTGGCTGCCGGTATTATACAGGAGAGTAATAGTCCATTTTCTAGTCAAGTTCTATTGGTCAAAAAGAAGGACGGTAGCTGGCGGTTTTGCGTCGACTACCGGGCCTTGAACAAGGCAACAGTACCCAAAAGCTTTCCCATACCAATGATCGACCAATTACTGGACGAATTACGCAGATCGGTCATATTTTCCAAGATCGACTTAGCTCCGGATATCATCAGATTCGCGTAAAGGCTGCGGATGTTCCTAAAACAGCCTTTAGAACTCATGAAGGACACTATTAATTCTTGGTAATGCCATTTGAGCTCTATTCTACTGATCTAGAGCTTGGAATGCTATAAAGAGTGTGGCAAAGGAATTTATTTCTCCTTCTACATCCAAGACGGTTACTTGTTCAAGGATAAGAGGTTGTGCTTGCCCCATGGACCAATGAGAGAGCTGGTGATTAGTGAAGCACATGGAAGAGGCCTAATGGGACACTTTAGTGTCGATAAGACACTGGCCGTAGTGATGAACCATTTCTGTTGGCCTCACCTCAAGAAAGATGTAGAGAGGTTTTTTGCTCGGTGCATCACATGTCACAAAGCAAAATCCAGGTTACTTCTACATGGTTTATATTTGCCTTTACCTATACCTAACGACCATTGGGTAAATATTTCCATGAACTTTGTCCTACGGTTGCCCAAGATTCGACACAAAGATGCAATCTTTGTGGTGATAGATCGGTATTCTGAGATGGCACATTTTATACCGTGTGAGAAGACACATGATGCAACCCAAATAGCTAACCTATTCTTCAAGGAAGTGGCTCAACTTCATGGAATACCAAGGACCATAGTGTTGGACAGAGACACCAAGTTCTTTAACCATTTTTAGAGGACATTATGGAAAAAGCTTGGCACCAAGCAACTGTTTTCAACAACGTGACACCCTCAAATAGTAAAAAAAGGGCTGACAAGAGCAGGAAGCTGCTGACTTTTGAACCAGGAGAATGTGTTTGGCTGCACATGAGGCCTGCAAGGTTTCCCCAGAAGAGAGCCTCCAAACTAGCCCCAAGAGGAGATGGGCAGTTCAAGATCGTACAAAAGATCAACGACAATGCCTATCGACTAGAACTTCTGGAAGAGGTAAACATTTCCCACACCTTTAAGGTGGCTGAATTCTCTCCTTATGATACCGGAGATCAAGTTTTGAGGACAAAGCCTTCTGAAGAGGGAGGGAATGATGAGGACCATGGTACCGACCACAGACCAGAGCCATGGCCCGTGGTACAAGAAGCGCCTGCCACACGGTCCAAGAGCAAACAACTGAGGAGGAGGTCCAATCTTGCCATGAAGAACTATCTCAAATCCCTTGGCCATGAGGTAATGACATGGACAGAGACCTGCCGGACCCCTGCCGGAACCAGTACCACCGCTGTAGATGGCCCACCGACCATGATACATCAACCAACTCCTGATCTTTCCCAAACCTTCGGAAAATGACCATTGGCAACGGCCATGACCATCTAATTCCAGTTATATCTTCTGCATTTAGTTGCAAGTCAACGGCCATACCTTGCTTTACAGAATTAGAGCGCACTAGGACCCGAAGTGCCCACCAAGGACAAGAAAGGGCCGGAACAATGCCCACGGACCAAGAGCTTCAAGATGGAGGAAGAAAACTGAAAGATATTCAAGAACAAGACCCTGAGGCATCAAGTGAAGAATTAGAAGACTTTAATGCCCAAGCCCCCAAACACACACGGAATCAACACTTAGTGCTTATACACGGCCATTTGCATGTAAGGCTAAGGTATGGACCATTTATTACATTGTTGCAAGAACAAATGGCCCTCACAACGGCCCAAATGATGCCAATTCAAACTTAGATGCCTCACCCCACACGAAACTTTAGACTTTTCTTTTTAAAGTTTATGAACTTTTTCTTTTTATGTGTTGTTGCGATATCTTTTTGTTTGTGATTTTTTGTTGCATTTATTTCATTTAATTCAGATATTAGGTCAATCTGAAGAATCATTGTATAAGGTTTCCCCGCAGCCTCGTAAAATTAAAGCCTTTTTGATATTAATAAAGATCAAATTTTCTTCAAGGAGAAAGAAGCACTTTACAAGTTCAATCAAGAGATAGCCGCCGTCTCCTTGCTTGAACTTCTCGTGATGTATCAAAGAGTTTTTACTCTCTTTGTGGTGCACCTCACTTAGCCCATCACTGTCCCTGCCTTGATGCCACGAGAGAGAATGACCTCCAGCTCGTTATATCCCCATTCTATCCTCTTGGCTGTAACAAGAGAGAATGACCACCATCTTGTGTCACGGCCAGCCCTCAACCTTTGTAAGGCTTCATACAACGTCTTACATTAAGGTGTTTAGTAGACTGAAATAGAATTGAATTTAATGATTACTAGTCAACTGACTACAATCTAGAAGCCCAAGGAGTGGGCATGGGAAATGAAAACGCATAGAGAGGAGGAGGACTAATATATCTCTAAAGCCCCTAGGATCATTAAAACTTTTGATGAGCCGAACATCTATGGAAATCATACTAGAATTCATCCATCACCTATGATAAAAAAAATATTCAGATCAAGGCAAGATCTATAAATATGGTGCAAAGGAGCAAGTTTCACGGTTTGCTAATGGAGGATCCCCTTGACCACTTGGATCAGTTTGATAGGTTTTTCAAGGCAGTTAAGATATATGGGATTTAAGAAGATGCTTTCAAGCTGCCTTTATTCCCATTCTCTCTCAGAGATAAGGCTCACAAATGGAAAAAGAACTTGCCGCAAGATGCCATCACCTTATGGGATCAATGCAAGAAGGTATTTTATTGTCTACATTTTTCTAAACATCAAGGACTGCGAGGTTGAGAAACGACATCTCAAGATTTGTGCAACATGGTAGTGAGAACTTTTGTTAGGCATCGCAACGATTCAAAGCATACACAACAAAATGCCCTCACCATGGGGTCTCTAAAGAGTCACTCCTAAGCACAACAAAATGCCCTCACCATGGGTTCTGTAAAAGGTCACTCCTAAGCACTCTACATCGAGGAGTACTCCCAATTATTTGAATCTTATTGTATACCACTAGAAATGAGAATTTTCTTGGGAAAGAAGCTGAAATTTTTTGTTGAGAATTTGGCGTAGGGTGATGGTAATTATGGCGAGGACTATTATCAATCTTTGCGAGGAAGCTGAAATTATGAAGATGAGAACAGGAGGGGAATAAAAGCACTCAATGAGAAACTAGATAGAGTACTACAAGTTTCCACCCCAGGGGTTTGAACCAAAAATGCAATAAAACCAACATCAGCAATCATTCAACTTCAGGCCCCTGCTGCACAAAACCTAGCCCAAGATGATGAGATGAAAACTATTTTGCAGAAATTTTTAGAAAGATAATCAAAAGAAGCCGGTGACTTGAACCAGAAAATGACTAAGATTAACAACAAGGTTGATCGAGATTTTGGGGAACTCAATACCAAGTATGACAATCTTTCATTTCACTTGAAGAAATTGGATAACCAACTGGCACAAATGACTTCCAATTCACAACACCCAAGGAAAAACTACTAGGCAAGCATGAAGTTAACTGATACGAGCCTTCATAGGTGGCCGTGATGCTCTCGGACAGGTTGCAAGGAACTTAGGCGAGAAACTCGGCCTTAGGTTTCTTGGAATGGATTTGGGCGAGTGTGTTGGGTGGTGGGGTGAGGTGAACCATACGAGATATGAGGGGTCTCGTGATAAATCACAATGCTTAGAGCTAGGAGTATGGGTCTCAACTAGGTCTAGACGACAAGAGCTTTGTGAGAAGACTCTTAGAAGAAAATACTTATCTTTATTGATATGAGAAAAAGGTTGTCGAACTACAACGCTGAAAGAGCCTTATTAATATGTTCGGCAGCTTGACCTTCTAGGGTCAACTCAAAGGAAAAATGGAAAAGTTACAAAAGTGCATAAAGGAAAATTACAAAATGGAAACAACCGAAAAGGCAAACTACTTAATTGTTCTTGACTCAACAAAAAGGAAAACTACTAGATCCTACCCTGCAAAACAGAAAAGACAACATATAATATGAAAAATTACCTTCTTACCTTTCGGCCAAGAAATGGAAGGTGGCTGACCTTGTGGATTGCACGCGCCTAGCTCCTACTCTTGGACTTGGAGTAGGTTGACATACTGTTCGGCCTTAACCTCCTTTGCCACGAGAGCCCAAGCTTCTGGAGTACTTTGGTGAGTTGAGAAGCCCTTGACTTGATTGTTGCACTCTTGGCCCATTGTTGCTTTGCCTTGGTCTTCTAGAAGCCTTTCCACCCACAAGCTGAACTTGTGGAAGAGTGCCCGAGTTCTGCTTCTTTTCATTCCTCCTGGTGGTACCATTGGGGCAGAACTTTCCTCTAGATCCATGCCCTGAAGCTGGCTGGTGATTTGGTCCGAGTCTTCTAGGGTGATTGATGAGGACATCAGGTCATACATCCAGCCAGGAGACCAGACTGGCCGACCAGGAAGCTTGCCCGAGACAGCAGGACCATCTGGCGCGCCTGCCGGACCAGACAGTACCGCCGGACCCTCGACCTATAGGACCAGACCGGTCAACATCGCCGGCGGAGAGGCCCAAGCTTCCAGCACACTTGGTGGGGACGTGAATGACACCACCGGTCCCCCTGATGACACGCCGACTCCGGGATCAACTTGGCCGGTCCTGAAGTCATTCCGGCCAGTACAGCGCACAATCCAGCCGGTACAGGCCATCCAGCCGAGTACACGCACACTTCCACTTCTACACAAGAGGACTCGGACCAAATGAGCTACCAGCTCCAGGACATGCACTTAGAGGAAGTATCTACACTAGTGGTACCTCCAGGAGCAATGACAAGAAGCAGATCAAGAGCACTCTTCCACAAATTTAGCTTATGGGTCGACAAGCTTCTAGAGGAAGAGCAGCTAAGGACAATGGGCCAAAAGAGCAAATTAGAGTCCAAAGGCTTCTCAACAACACAAGGAACATCAGAGACTTGGGCTTTAGTGGCAAGAGAGGTCAGGGCCCAAAGATATTTAACCCTACTCCAAGTCGAAGACTAGGAGCAAAGCGCGTGCATGCCACAAGGACGACCACCTTCCATTTCTTGGCCGTGAGGTGAGTTAAGGTAAGTTTACATTCGAATATATGCCTCTTTCTGTTTTGCAGGGTAGGATCTAGTTGCTTTACATTTTTGAGTCAAGAACATTTTAGGAATAGGTCCTTTTTCGGTTATACACTTTTGTATTTTTTCCTTTTGTGCACTTTTGTAAACTTTCCTTTTTCTTAGTTGAGTCGACCCTAGAAGGTCAAGCTGTCGAGCATATTAATAAGGCTCCTTCCAGCATTGTAGTTTGACAACCTTTTTGATTATAAATAAAGTAGAACTTTTTCCCTACAAGTTTTCTCTCTAAGAATCTTGTGCGCTTAGAACCTAGTCGAGACCAGCCCTCCTAGCTCTAAGTTTGTGATTTATCACGAGGTTCATCACCCCTCGTGTGGTTCACTTCACCCTTCCATCGTTTACCAACCAGAAATCCCCTATCCAGAAGCCTAAGGTTGAGTTTCTCACCTAATCTTCTACAAACAGCCCACTCGCATCCAAGCCTTGAATCGAGGCTTGTATCAATCTGGTATCAGAGCTTAAAGCTCCTAAACCAGGTTGTTTCTATCCTTTTGCTTGTCTTATTTCTAGTTCTTGCATTAGTTTAAGTCGCATTCAAGAAAAAATCAAAAAAAGAACATCAAACTCCAAACCGAGTGCATCTAGCCTCCTACGTGTATCACTAGGGTTTAGATTCACTTTTTGCATTGCATACACGTTTTCCTTTTTGTTTAATTCATATTTCAATTAGTTTTAAGTTAAATTAAAAAGAAAACAAAAAGAAAAGAAAAGAAAATAGCAAAATACACAAAAGAATTCGAATTGGACAGCTAGCACAAGTTGTCTAGGAAGTTTCCTTTTTTTCGAATTTCCTTTCCTTAAGATTTTCCTTTTTGCATTTTTTTCAAATCCCATATAAAAAGAAACTCTCCTAATAATTTAGGAGCACCCTAATTATCTTCTTTCTTTGTAGCACACCATGGGAGAAGAGAATAGAGACGCAGCTGAAGCCATGATGGCCATGTTCACCACACTCCAAACACAACTCGCATCCATAGGCGAGAGGTTGGAGCGCGTGGAGAGACCAGTAAGATTCCAGGCCATAAGGCACGTGAGAGCTGAGCAAGACTGTCCTGAGGGTCCTGAGTACCTTAGGACACGGCACGAACAGGAGGAACCCCAGCCAGATGGAGATGAGGACACGCAACCTCATAACTATCACCATAGGCCGAGAGGACCTCCACGGCAACCAGAGGCAGAAGATGATGGCTTTGAGCCATATGGTCTTCACCAGAGACCAAGAATGCCTCCTAGACGTCATGAGGATGGAGATGAACACACCTATAACCGGGTAATTCATCCTGATGTTAAACTAACTCCTCCAACTTTTGCAGGAAAAGTAGACCCCGAGGCTTACCTAGATTGGGAGAAGCGAATGGATCATATCTTTGATCACTACAACCAACCAGGACCTAGGAGAGTCTCAATGGCAGTAGCACAACTCACGGACAATGCCCTCATCTGGTGGGATCGTGAGGTATCTGACAGAAGGAGGAAGAGAATGAGACCCGTAGACTCATGGGTCGACATGAAAGACCTCATGCGACAAAGGTATGTTCCACCTTACTTTCATAGGGATTTGCAACGACGTTTTCGTACTCTTAAGCAGGGTACCAGATCAGTAGAGGAGTACTATGAAGAGTTCGAGAGGTTAAGGAACAGATTGGAGCTCAATGATGATGAAGAAGCATTGATGGCGCAATTCTTGGATGGACTCCAAGAAAGGATCAGCTGCAAGGTGGAAAGGCAAATCTACAACGACTTCAAGGACTTGTTCCACCTATCTGTGCAAGCTGAACAGCACATCAAACGTAAGAGCCAAGACATCCGCAGCAAGCCTAAGACACCTTGGGCACCAAGCAACATGCCTATGACAGCAGACAAAGGCAAAAGCGTGGAGATCGAGTCAAGGTTCAAGAGCAAGCCTCCTGAACCCACCCGTGACCAGAGAGAGCCTGGTAAGTCTTCTAACCCTCAAAGATCACGTGACATAACTTGTTTCAAGTGCAGGGGACGTGGACACATCTCAAGGGAGTGCCCAAACAACCGAGTCATGCTGATTACGGAGGCAGGAGAATATGAGTCCCAAGATGAAGAGGACTATGAGCCAGAAGGAGACTATGGTGACATTGAGTACCCTGATGTGGGGAAAGTGCTGGTCACTAGACGTATCCCCAGTGCAATGGTGGATCCTTCAGAGACCATCCAAAGGGAGAACATCTTCCACAGCCGTTGCACCATCAAGGGAAAGGTATGTAACCTCATCATAGATGGTGGTTCTTGCACTAACGTTGCTAGTGCATATATGGTTGATAAGCTTGGTCTAGAGAGGACACGGCATCCTTGACCATATAGACTGAGATGGCTTGATGACAAAGTGGAGCTCAAGATTCATGAGCAAGTCACTGTGCCATTCAGTGTGGGCAAGTACCAAGACGAGGTCGTGTGCGACGTGGTGCCCATACAAGCTGGCCATCTTCTACTAGGAAGACCATGGCAGTTTGACAAAGAGACCAGGCATGATGGCCGAACCAATCTATACACTTTCGTGCATGACAAGAGAAAGGTCAGCTTAGCTCCTCTTACACCTGCCCAAGTACATGAGCTACAACTCCAAATGAGTAAGGAAAAGAAACTTGTCAAGTCTAACTTTCTTATTCAACCTAGTCATGTCCGGAGAGCTTTAGCCTCAAGGACTTAATGTTACTAATGGTTTTCAAGGAAGTGTTGAGTATAGAACAGGGACAGGTAGAGCTACCTCATGAAGTAGCAACACTCCTCAACAAATTCCAGGATGTATTTTCAGAGGAGATACCAGCAGGCTTGCCTCCTTTACGTGGCATAGAACACCAGATTGATCTAGTGCCCGGAGCAGCCCTGCCCAACCGGCCAGCCTACCGGATGAGTCCAGAGGAGTCCAAAGAGCTTGAGAAGCAAGTCAAGGAGCTCCTGGAGAAAGGATATGTTCGAGAGAGCCTGAATCCATGTGTTGTACCAGTGCTGCTAGTGCCCAAGAAGGATGGGACTTGGCGCATGTGTGTGGACTGCCGAGCCATCAACAACATCACAGTCAAGTATAGGCATCCAATACCACGACTGGATGACATGCTAGATGAGCTGAGTGGAGCCACGGTCTTCTCCAAGATAGACCTCAAAAGTGGATACCACCAGGTAAAAATGAAGGAAGGTGATGAGTGGAAGACTGCTTTCAAGACAAAGCAAGGACTCTACGAGTGGACAGTCATGCCATTCGGCTTGACTAATGCCCCAAGCACCTTCATGCACCTTATGAACCAAGTTCTTAGGGCGTACATCAGTAAGTTTGTGGTAGTTTATTTTGATGACATACTTGTTTATAGTAAGTGCCTATGGGAACACCTCACACATCTTGAGATGGTCCTTAAAACCCTTCGACAAGAAGAGCTTTATGCCAATCTCAAGAAGTGCACCTTTTGTACTGATAAGCTTGTCTTTTTAGGTTTTTTTGTGAGTTCACAGGGCCTACAGGTTGATGAGGAGAAGATTCGAGCCATACAAGAATGGCCAACACCAGGAAACATCAGCCAAGTAAGGAGCTTCCACGGACTGGCCAGCTTCTATAGGAGATTCGTGCCCAACTTCAGCAGTATTGCCTCACCACTGACGGCAGTAGTGAAGAAGAACGTGGGATTCAGCTGGGGAGAATGATACAAGCCTCGATTCAAGGCTTGGATGCGCGTGGGCCATCTTAGAGAAGCGATCTACCACTACAAAGATGGCATCCTTTTGTTTGATCTTGGGCAGGCCTTGAACGAAGTCCATTGAGATATCTACCCATTGATGCATGGGTATGGGCAGGGGGAGATACAACCCATGAATGTGTACTCGGGACTTCGCCTTTTTGCAAGTGACACACCTTGCACAGTGGGTTTCAACGGTCCTCTTGATGTGGGGCCAGTAGAAGTGTTCTTTGACTATGGCTAGGGCCTTGTCAACGCCAAAGTGGCACATGAGACCTCCACCATGAGCTTCTCGGCTTATAAGCTCTCGTAGAGACCCTTGAGGTATGCACAATCTTCTTTCTCGGAACAAGAATCCATCATGCAGATAGAACTTGCCGTGACTCCCTATGCCACATTCCTTGTAACTCTCAGCAAAGTCAGGATCATCCTTGTAAAGGGCCTTGATGTGCTCCAACCCTAAGATTTTTGCTTCCATGGTTGATATCAAGGCATATCTCCTTGATAGTGCATCGGCTACTACATTGTCCTTGCCCTTCTTGTACTTGATGATGTAGGGGAAGGTCTCGATGTACTCCATCCACCTAGTATGCCTCCTTCTGAGGTTGGTTTGCCCTCTGAGGTGTTTGAGAGTCTTGTGATCAGTGTGGATCACAAAGTCTTTGGAAAACAGATAGTGTTGCCAAATCTAGGGCATAGAACTCTTTGTCGTAGGTGGGTAGTTTAGAGAGGCCCCACTTACCTTCTCACTGAATTAGGAAACTGGCCATCCTCCTTGTGTTAAGACCATGCCCATGCCTATTCCTGAGGCATCGCACTCCACTTCAAAGGTCCTGTTGAAATCGGGCAGGACTAACATCGAGGCGTGAGTAAGGCTGTCGTTCAAGGCTTGGAAGGCCTTTTCTGGGGCATTTCCCCAGCTGAACCCCACATTCTTCTTCACAAATGCCGTCAAGGGTGAGGCAATGCTGCTAATGGGCACGAATCATTGGTAGAAGCTGGCCAGGGCATGAAAGCTCCTTACTTGGCTGTTGTTGCGTGGTGTTGGCCACTCATGTATGGCTCGAATCTTCTCCTCATCAACCTGTAAGTCCTTTGAACTCACAAAAAATCCTAGGAAAACAAGTTTGTCAGTACAAAAGGTGCACTTATTGAGATTGGCATAGTGCACTTCTTGAGATTGGCATAATGCACTTCTTGAGATTGGCATAGAGCTCTTCTTGTCGAAGGGTCTTTAGCAATATCTCAAGATGTGTAATATGGTCTTTGAGACACTAACTGTAAACTAAAATGTCATCAAAATACACAACAATAAATTTACTGATGTACGTCCTAAAAATTTGGTTCATAAGGCGCATGAAAGTGCTCGGGGCATTGGTCAAGCCAAATGGCATAAGAGTCCATTCGTACAGCGCTTACTTTGGCTTGAAGGTGGTTTTCCATTCATCGCCTTCCTTCATTTTGACCTGGTGGTACCCACTCTTGAGGACTATCTTTGAGAAAACCGTGGCTCCACTCAGCTTATCCAGCATGTCATCCAACCGGGTATGTGGTGCCGGTACTTGACTGTGATGTTGTTGTTAGCCCGCCAGTGTACGCACATGCGCCAAGTCCCATCCTTATTTGGAACCAATAGCATTGGCATGACACATGGGATGAGACTTTCTCGTACGTATCCTTTCTGCAAGAGCTCCTTAACTTGTCTCTCAAGCTCCTTTGACTCCTCAGGGCTCATCCGGTATGCTGGCCGGTTAGGCAAGGCTGCTCCGGGCATGAGATCAATCTGATGCTCAATGCCGCGTAAGGGAGACAGGCCTGATGGTATTTTCTCAGGAAACACATCCTGGAATCGGTTGAGTAGGGGTGCTACTTCAAGAGGAACTTCTATCTCTTCTTTTCTTGTACTCAAAACCTCCTTAAAGACCATTAGAAGCATCAAGTCCTTAGAGGCCAAACCTCTTTGGACATGACTTGGTCGGATGAGAAAGTTTGATTTAATTAAACTTTTCTCCTGAATCATTTGCAGTTGTAGTTCATGTACCTGGGCAGGAGTGAGAGGGGCTAGGCTTACTGATGAGGACATCAGGTCGTACATCCAGCCAGGAGACCAGACTGGCCGACCAGGAAGCTTGCCCGAGACAGCAGGACCATCTGGCGCGCCTGCCGGACCAGACAGTACCGCCGGACCCTCGACCTATAGGACCAGACCGGTCAACATTGCCGGCGGAGAGGCCCAAGCTTCCCGCACACTTGGTGGGGACGTGAATGACACCGCCGGTGCCCCTGATGACACCGCCGACTCCGGGATCAACTTGGCCAGTCCTGAAGTTATTCCGGCCAGTACCGCGCACAATCCAGCCGGTACAGGCCATCCAGCCGAGTACACGCAGACTTCCACTTCTACACAAGAGGACTCGGACCAAATGAGCTACCAGCTCCAGGACATGCACTTAGAGGAAGTATCTACACCAGTGGTACCTCCAGGAGCAATGACAAGAAGCAGATCAAGAGCACTCTTCCACAATTCAGCTTATGGGTCGACAAGCTTCTAGAGGAAGAGCAGCTAAGGACAATGGGCCAGAAGAGCAAATTAGAGTCCAAAGGCTTCTCAACAACACAAGGAACATCAGAGACTTGGGCTTTAGTGGCAAGAGAGGTCAGGCCCAAAGATATTTAACCCTACTCCAAGTCGAAGACTAGGAGCAAGGCGCGTGCATGCCACAAGGACGGCCACCTTCCATTTCTTGGCCGTGAGGTGAGTTAAGGTAAGTTTACATTCGAATATATGCCTCTTTCTGTTTTGCAGGGTAGGATCTAGTTGCTTTACATTTTTGAGTCAAGAACATTTTAGGAATAGGTCCTTTTTCGGTTATACACTTTTGTATCTTTCCTTTGTGCACTTTTGTAAGTTTTCCTTTTCTTATTTGAGTCGACCCTAGAAGGTCAAGCTGTCGAGCATATTAATAAGGCTCCTTCCAGCATTGTAGTTCGACAACCTTTTTTTGATATTAATAAAGTAGAACTTTTTCCAACAAGTTTTCTCTCTAAGAATCTTGTGCGCTTAGAACCTAGTTGAGACCAGCCCTCCTAGCTCTAAGTTTGTGATTTATCACGAGGTTCATCACCCCTCGTGTGGTTCACTTCACCCTTCCATATTTTACCAACCAGAAAACCCCTATCCAGAAGCCTAAGGTTGAGTTTCTCACCTAATCTTCTACAAACAGCCCACGCGCATACATCCTTGAATCAAGGCTTGTATCATTTTGGTATCAGAGCTTAAAGCTCCTAAACCAGGTTGTTTCTATCATTTTGCTTGTCTTGTTTTTAGTTCTTGCATTAGTTTAAGTCGCATTCAAGAAAAATAAAAAAAACAACATCAAACTCCAAACCGAGTGCATCTAGCCTCCTACGTGTATCACTAGGGTTTAGATTCACTTTTGCATTGCCATTCACGTTTTCCTTTTTGTTTAATTCATATTTCCATTAATTTTAAGTTAAATTAAAAAGAAAAGAAAAGAAAAAGGAAAGAAAAGGGAATAGGAAAATACCCAAGATATTTCGAATTGGACAGCTAGCACAAATTGTCTAGGAAGTTTCCTTTTTCTTGTAGTCGAATTTCCTTTCCTTAGGATTTTTCCTTTTTGCATCTTTTCAAACCCCATATAAAAAGAAAACCCTCCTAATAATTTAGGAGCACCCTAATTTGTCTTCTTTCTTTGTAGCACACCATGGGAGAAGAGAATAGAGACGCAGCCGAAGCCATGATGGCCATGTTCACCACACTCCAAACACAACTCGCATCCATAGGCGAGAGGTTGGAGCGCGTGGAGAGACCAGTAAGATTCCAGGCCATAAGGCACGTGAGAGCTGAGCAAGACTGTCCTGAGGGTCCTGAGTACCTTAGGACACGGCACGAACAGGAGGAACCCCAGCCAGATGGAGATGAGGACACGCAACCTCATAACTATCACCATAGGCCGAGAGAACCTCCACGGCAACCAGAGGCAGAAGATGATGGCTTTGAGCCATATGGTCTTCACC
>CM032164.1:31504832-31587566 GCA_018901935.1 Pugionium cornutum | reverse complement strand
TGATACAAGCCTTGATTCAAGGATGTATGCGCGTGGGCTGTTTGTAGAAGATTAGGTGAGAAACTCAACCTTAGGCTTCTGGATAGGGGTTTTCTGGTTGGTAAGCGATGGAAGGGTGAAGTGAACCACACGAGGGGTGATGAACCTCGTGATAAATCACAAACTTAGAGCTAGGAGGGCTGGTCTCAACTAGGTTCTAAGCGCACAAGTCTCTCTTGAGAGAAAACTCGTAGGGAAAAAGTTCTACTTTATTAATAATCAAAAGGTTGTCGAACTACAATGCTGGAAGGAGCCTTATTAATATGCTCGACAGCTTGACCTTCTAGGGTCGACTCAAACAAAGAAAAGGAAAGTTTACAAAAGTGCACAAAAGGAAAAAATACAAAAGTGTATAACCGAAAAAGGACCTATTCCTAAAATGTTCTTGACTCAAAAATGTAAAGCAACTAGATCCTACCCTGCAAAACAGAAAGAGGCATATATTCGAATTGTAAACTTACCTTAACTCACCTCACGGCCAAGAAATGGAAGGTGGCCGTCCTTGTGGCATCTGCGCCTTGCTCCTAGTCTTGACTTGGAGTAGGGTTAAATATCTTTGGGCCCTGACCTCTCTTGCCACTAAAGCCCAAGTCTCTGATGTTCCTTGTGTTGTTGAGAAGCCTTTGGACTCTAATTTGCTCTTCTGGCCCATTGTCCTTAGCTGCTCTTCCTCTAGAAGCTTGTCGACCCATAAGCTGAATTTGTGGAAGAGTGCTCTTGATCTGCTTCTTGTCATTGCTCCTGGAGGTACCACTGGTGTAGATACTTCCTCTAAGTGCATGTCCTGGAGCTGGTAGCTCATTTGGTCCCAGTCCTCTTGTGTAGAAGTGGAAGTGTGCGTGTACTCGGCTGGATGGCCTGTACCGGCTGGATTGTGCGCGGTACTGGCCGGAATGACTTCTGGACCGACCAAGTTGATCCCGGAGTCGGTGGTGTCATCAGGGGGACCGGCGGTGTCATTCACGTCCCCACCAAGTGTGCCGGAAGCTTGGGCCTCTCCGCCGGCGATGTTGACCGGTCTGGTCCTATAGGTCGAGGTCCGGCGGTACTGTCTGGTCCGGTAGGCGCGCCAGATGGTCCTGCTGTCTCGGGCAAGCTTCCAGGTCGGCCAGTCTGGTCTCCTGGCTGGATGTACGACCTGATGTCCTCATCATCACCTCCCTCTTCAGTAGGTTTGTCCTCAAAACTGGTTCATCTGCATGGAAAGGGGCTAAGTCAGTAACATTGAACGTATTGGACACATTAAACTCACCTGGTAGCTCGATCCGGTAGGCGTTGTTGTTGATCCTCTCGAGCACTCTGAATGGTCCATCTCCTCTTGGTGCTAGCTTGGAACTCCTTAGGTTTGGGAACCTCTCCTGCCGTAGGTGTAGCCACAACCAATCGCCTGGTTGAAAGATCACCTCCTTTCTTCCTTTGTTGGCATGAGTCACGTACTGTCCGGTCCTCTTCTCCAAGTTTTCTGCTACCTTCTGGTGTAACCTCCTTATGAACTCTGCTTTGGATGCTCCGTTGAGGTTGGTCATCTCAGCTGGTGGCAGTGGTGTTTGCTCCAATGGGGTGAGAGGGTTGAAACCGTATACCACTTCAAATGGGGTCTTCTTGGTTGCTGAGTGCACGGCTCGGTTGTAGGCGAACTCAATGAATGGCAGGCACTCCACCCAAGTCTTTAGGTTCTTCCCTAGTGTTGTTCTGAGAAGAGTTGATAGGGTCCTGTTGACAACTTCAGTTTGGCCATCGGTTTGAGGATGGCAAGTGGTTGAGAAAGAGTAGCTTCGTGCCTAGCTTTCTCAAAGGGTCCTCCAGAAATGGCTGAGGAACTTGGTGTCCCTATCTGATGATGGTCCTTGGCACTCCATGAAGCCGTACTATCTCCCTGAAGAACAGCTCAGCTGTTTGTGTGGCATCATTGACATTGGCACATGGGATGAAGTGTGCCATCTTGGAGAATCTGTCCACCACTACAAAGATTGCATCTTTGTGGTTGATCTTAGGCAGACCTAGAACAAAATCCATCGAGATGTCCACCCATGGATGTGTTGGTATGGGCAGTGGGAGATACAACCCGTGAGGTTGCACTCGGGACTTTGCCTTCTTGCAAGTAATGCATCTTGCACAATGTGCTTCTACTGTCCTCTTGATGTGTGGCCAGTAGAAGTGCTCCTTGACCACTGCTAGAGTCTTGTCGACACCAAAGTGGCCCATGAGTCCTCCTCCATGAGCTTCTCGGATGATAAGCTCCCTTAGTGATCCTTGTGGTATGCACAGCCTTCTTTCTCGGAACAAGAATCCCTCATGGATGTAGAATTTGCCATGACTCCCTGTGCTACACTCCTTGTAGCTCTCAGCAAGTCAGGATCATCCTTGTATAGATCCTTGATGTGCTCGAATCCTAGGACCTTTGCCTCCATGGTTGATATCAAGGCAAACCTCCTTGATAGTGCATCGGCTACCACATTGTCTTTGCCCTTCTTGTACTTGATGATGTACGGAAGGTTTCTATGAACTCCATCCACCTGGCATGTCTCCTCTTGAGATTGGTTTGCCCTCTGAGGTGTTTGAGAGTCTCATGATCAGTGTGGATCACAAACTCCTTGGACAGCAAGTAATGCTGCCAAGTCTCCAATGCTTGGACAAGGGCATAAAGCTCCTTGTCATAAGTGGGATAGTTCAGTGAGGCACCACCTAGCTTCTCACTGAAGTATGCCACTGGTCTCCCTCCTTGGATTAGCACTGCTCCTATGCCTATTCCAGAGGCATCACACTCCACTTCAAATGTCTTGTTGAAGTCGGGCAGGACTAGCACTGGTGCATGTGTAAGGCTGTCCTTCAAGGCCTGGAATGCGTTCTCCTGGGCTTCTCCCCAGCTGAATCCACGTTCTTCTTCACTACTGCCGTCAGTGGTGAGGCAATACTGCTGAAGTTGGGCACGAATCTCCTATAGAAGCTGGCCAGTCCGTGGAAGCTCCTTACTTGGCTGATGTTTCCTGGTGTTGGCCATTCTTGTATGGCTCGAATCTTCTCTTCATCAACCTGTAGGCCCTGTGAACTCACAACAAAACCTAAAAGACAAGTTTATCAGTACAAAAGGTGCACTTCTTGAGATTGGCATAAAGCTCTTCTTGTCGAAGGGTTTTAAGTACCATCTCAAGATGTGTGAGGTGTTCCCGTAGGCACTTACTATAAACTAGTATATCATCAAAGTAAACTACCACAAACTTACTGATGTACGCCCTAAGAACTTGGTTCATAAGGCGCATGAAGGTGCTTGGGGCATTAGTCAAGCCGAATGGCATGACTGTCCACTCGTAGAGCCTTGCTTTGTCTTGAAAGCAGTCTTCCACTCATCACCTTCCTTCATTCTTACCTGGTGGTATCCACTTTTGAGGTCTATCTTGGAGAAGACCGTGGCTCCACTCAGCTCATCTAGCATGTCATCCAGTCGTGGTATTGGATGCCTATACTTGACTGTGATGTTGTTGATTGCTCGGCAGTCCACGCACATGCGCCAAGTCCCATCCTTCTTGGGCACTAGTAGCACTGGTACAGCACATGGACTGAGGCTCTCTCGAACATATCCTTTCTCCAGGAGCTCCTTGACTTGCTTCTCAAGCTCCTTGGACTCCTCTGGACTCATCCGGTAGGCTGGCCGGTTGGGCAGGGCTGCTCCGGGCACTAGATCAATCTGGTGTTCTATGCCACGTAAAGGAGGCAAGCCTGCTGGTATCTCCTCTGGAAATACATCCTGGAATTTGTTGAGGAGTGTTGCTACTTCATGAGGTAGCTCTACCTGTCCCTGTTCTATACTCAACACTTCCTTGAAAACCATTAGTAACATTAAGTCCTTGAGGCTAAAGCTCTCCGGACATGACTAGGTTGAATAAGAAAGTTAGACTTGACAAGTTTCTTTTCCTTACTCATTTGGAGTTGTAGCTCATGTACTTGGGCAGGTGTAAGAGGAGCTAGGCTGACCTTTCTCTTGTCATGCACGAAGGTGTAGAGATTGGTTCTGCCATCATGCCTGGTCTCTTTGTCAAACTGCCATGGTCTTCCTAGTAGAAGATGGCCAGCTTGCATGGGCACCACGTCGCACACGACCTGGTCTTGGTACTTGCCCACACTGAATGGCACAGTGACTTGCTCATGAATCTTGAGCTCCACTTTGTCATCAAGCCATCTCAGTCTATATGTTCGAGGATGCCGTGTCCTCTCTAGACCTAGCTTATCAACCATATACGCACTAGCAACGTTAGTGCAAGAACCACCATCTATGATGAGGTTACATACCTTTCCTTGATGGTGCAACGGCTGTGGAAGATGTTCTCCCTTTGGATGGTCTCTGAAGGATCCACCATTGCACTGAGGATACGTCTAGTGACCAGCACTTCCCCCACATTAGGGTACTCAATGTCACCATATTCTCCTTCTGGCTCATAGTCCTCTTCATCTTGGGACTCATATTCTCCTGCCTCCGTAATCAGCATGACTCGGTTGTTTGGGCACTCCCTTGAGATGTGTCCACGTCCCCTGCACTTGGAACAAGGTATGTCACGTGATCTTTGAGGGTTAGAAGACTTACCAGGCTCTCTCTGGTCACGGGTGGGTTCAGGAGGCTTGCTCTTGAACCTTGACTCGATCTCTACGCTTTTGCCTTTGTCCACTGTCTTAGGCATGTTGCTTGGTGCCCAAGGTGTCTTAGGCTTGCTGCGGATGTCTTGGCTCTTACGTTTGATGTGCTGTTCAGCTTGCACAGATAGGTGGAACAAGTCCTTGAAGTCGTTGTAGATTTGCCTTTCCACCTTGCAGCTGATCCTTTCTTGGAGTCCATCCAAGAATTGTGCCATCAATGCTTCTTCATCATCATTGAGCTCCAATCTGTTCCTTAACCTCTCGAACTCTTCATAGTACTCCTCTACTGATCTGGTACCCTGCTTAAGAGTACGAAAACGACGTTGCAAATCCCTATGAAAGTAAGGTGGAACAAACCTTTGTCGCATGAGGTCTTTCATGTCGACCCATGAGTCTACGGGTCTCATTCTCTTCCTCCTTCTGTCAGATACCTCACGATCCCACCAGATGAGGGCATTGTCCGTGAGTTGTGCTACTGCCATTGAGACTCTCCTAGGTCCTGGTTGGTTGTAGTGATCTAAGATATGATCCATTCGCTTCTCCCAATCTAGGTAAGCCTCGGGGTCTACTTTTCCTGCAAAACTTGGAGGAGTTAGTTTAACATCAGGATGAATTACCCGGTTGTAGGTGTGTTCATCTCCATCCTCATGACGTCTAGGAGGCATTCTTGGTCTCTGGTGAAGACCATATGGCTCAAAGCCATCATCTCTGCCTCTGGTTGCCGTGGGGGTCCTCTCGGCCTATGGTGATAGTTATGAGGTTGTGTGTCCTCATCTCCATCTGGCTGGGGTTCCTCCTGTTCGTGCCGTGTCCTAAGGTGCTCAGGACCCTCAGGACGGTCTTGCTCAGCTCTCACGTGCCTTATGGCCTGGAATCTCACCGGTCTTTCCACGCGCTCCAACCTCTCGCCTATGGATGCGAGTTGTGTTTGGAGTGTGGTGAACATGGCCATCCTGGCTTCGGCTGCTTCTCTATTCTCTTCTCCAATGGTGTGCTACAAAGAAAGAAGACAAGTTAGGATGCTCCTAAATTATTGAGTTTTCTTTTTATATGTGGTTTGAAAAAATGCAAAGGAAAATCTAAGAAAGGAAATTAAAAAAAAGAAAAAGGAAACTTTCTTGACAACTTGTGCTAGCTGTCCAATTCGAAATCTTTTAGTATCTTTTCTATTTTCTTTTCTTTTCTTTTAATTAAACTTAAAAATAAAGGAAATATGATTTAAACAAAAAGGAAAACGTGAATGGTAATGCAAAAGTGAATCTAAACCCTAGTGATACACGTAGAAGGCTAGATGCACTCGGTTTGGAGTTTGATGTTATATTTTTGATTTTTCTTGAATGCGACTTAAACTAATGCAAGAACTAAAAACAAAACAAGCAAAAGGATAGAAACAACCTGGTTTAGGAGCTTTAAGGTCTGATACCAAAATGATACAAGCCTTGATTCAAGGATGTATCGCGTGGGCTGTTTGTAGAAGATTAGGTGAGAAACTCAACCTTAGGCTTCTGGATGGGGGTTTTCTGGTTGGTAAAAGATGAGAGGGTGAAGTGAACCACACGAGGGGTGATGAACCTCGTGATAAATCACAAACTTAGAGCTAGGAGGGCTGGTCCCAACTAGGTTCTAAGCGCACAAGATTCTTAGAGAGAAAACTTGTAGGAAAAAGTTCTACTTTATTAATAATCAAAAAGGTTGTCGAACTACAATGCTGGAAGGAGCCTTATTAATATGCTCGACAGCTTGACCTTCTAAGGTCGACTCAAATAAAGAAAAGGAAAGTTTACAAAAGTGCACAAATGGAAAAGATACAAAAGTGTATAACCAAAAAAGGACCTATTCCTAAAATGTTCTTGACTCAAAAATGTAAAGAATCTAGATCCTACCTGCAAAACAGAAAGAGGCATATATTCGAATTGAAACTTACCTTACTTACCTCATGGCCAAGAAATGGGAGGTGGCCGTCCTTGTGGCATGCACGCGCCTTGCTCTAGTCTTCGACTTGGAGTAGGGTTAAAATCTTTAGGCCCTGACCTCTCTTGCCACTAAAGCCCAAGTCTCTGATGTTCCTTGTGTTGTTGAGAAGCCTTTGGACTCTAATTTGCTCTTCTGGCCCATTGTCCTTAGCTGCTCTTCCTCTAGAAGCTTGTCGACCCATAAGCTGAATTTGTGGAAGAGTGCTCTTGATCTGCTTCTTGTCATTGCTCCTGGAGGTACCACTGGTGTAGATACTTCCTCTAAGTGCATGTCCTGGAGCTGGTAGCTCATTTGGTCCGAGTCCTCTTGTGTAGAAGTGGAAGTGTGCGTGTACTCGGCTGGATGGCCTGTAGCTGGATTGTCGTGGTACTGGCGGAATGACTTCAGGAAGCCAAGTTGATCCCGAGTCGGCGGTGTCATCAGGACGGCGGTGTCATCTCACGTCCCCACCAAGTGTGCGGAAGCTTGGGCCTCTCCGCCGGCAATGCTGGTTGCTCTGGTCCTATTGCTCGAGGGTCCGGCGGTACTGCTTGGACCGGCAGGCGTGCCAGATGGCCCGGCTGTCTTGGGCAAGCTTCCTGGTCGGCCAGTCTGGTCTCCTGGCTGGATGTACGACCTGATGTCTTCATCATCAATCCGAACCTGTGTAAGCTTGACCTTCTGGAATCAAAAAAAGATGGAAAGTTTAAAAAGGGTACACAAGGAAAAATACAAAGTGCATAACGAAAAGGACCTATTCCTAAAATGTCTTTGACTCAATAAAAGTAAATATTCTAGATCCTACCCTGCAAAACAGAAGAGGCATATATTCGAATTGAAACTTACCTTAACTTACCTCATGGCCAAGAAATGGAAGGTGGCCGTCCTTGTGGCATGCACGCGCCTTGCTCCTAGTCTTCGACTTGGAGTAGGGTTAAATCTTTGGGCCCTGACCTCTCTTGCCACTAAAGCCCAAGTCTCTGATGTCCCTTGTGTTGTTGAGAAGCCATTGGACTCTTCCTTGCATTTTTGGCCCATTGTCCTTAGTCGATCTTCCACTAGGAGCTTGTCGACCCATAAGCTGAATTTGTGGAAGAGTGCCCTTGATCTGCTTCTTGTCATTGCTCCTGAGGTACCACTGGTGTAGATACTTCCTCTAGGTGCATGTCCTGGAGCTGGTAGCTCATTGGTCGCTCTTGTGTAGAGTGGAAGTCGTGTACTCGGCTGGATTGTATCTGTGGGATCTTGGCATTACTGGGGCGAATAACTTGAGGAGGCCAAGTTGATCAGTCAAGTTGTCATCAGGGTTGAGGGTGTCATTCATCCCCAACAAGTGTGCGAAGCTTGGGCCTCTCCGCCGGCGATGTTGACCGGTCTGGTCCTATAGGTCGAAGGTCCGGCGGTACTGTCTGGTCCGGCAGGCGCGCCAGATGGTCCTGCAGTCTCGGGCAAGCTTCCTGGTCGGCCAGTCTGGTCTCCTGGCTGGATGTACGACCTGATGTCCTCATCATTTCCTCCCTCTTCAGTAGGTTTTGTCCTCAAAACTGGATCATCTGCATGGAAAGGGGCCAAGTCAGTAACATTGAACGTATTGGACACATTAAACTCACCTGGCAGCTCGATCCGGTAGGCGTTGTTGTTGATCCTCTCGAGCACTCTGAATGGTCCATCTCCTCTTGGTGCTAGCTTGGAACTCCTTGGGTTTGGGAACCTCTCCTGCCGTAGGTGTAGCCACACCCAATCGCCTGGTTGAAAGATCACCTCCTTTCTTCCTTTGTTGGCATGAGTCACGTACTGTCCGGTCCTCTTCTCCAAGTTTTCTGCTACCTTCTGGTGTAACCTCCTTATGAATTCTGCTTTGGATGCTCCGTTGAGGTTGGTCATCTCAGCTGGTGGCAGTGGGGTTTGCTCCAATGGGGTGAGAGGGTTGAAGCCGTATACCACTTCAAATGGTGTCTTCTTGGTTGCTGAGTGCACGGCTCGGTTGTAGGCGAACTCAATGAATGGCAGGCGCTCCACCCAAGTCTTTAGGTTCTTCCCTAGTGTAGTTCTGAGAAGAGTTGATAGGTCCTGTTGACAACTTCAGTTTGGCCATCGGTTTGAGGATGGCAAGTGGTTGAGAAGAGTAGCCGTGCCTAGCTTTCTCCAAAGGGTCCTCCAGAAATGGCTGAGGAACTTGGTGTCCCTATCTGATACGATGGTCCTTGGCACTCCATGAAGCCGCATATCTCCCTGAAGAACAGCTCAGCTGTTTGTGGCATCATTGACATTGGCACATGGGATGAAGTGTGCCATCTTGGAGAATCTGTCCACCACTACAAAGATTGCATCTTTGTGGTTGATCTTGGCAGACCTAGAACAAAATCCATCGAGATGTCCACCCATGGATGTGTTGGTATGGGCAGTGGGAGATACAACCCGTGAGGTTGCACTCGGACTTTGCCTTCTTGCAAGTGATGCATCTTGCACAATGTGCTTCTACTGTCCTCTTGATGTGTGGCCAGTAGAAGTGCTCCTTGACCACTGCTAGAGTCTTGTCGACACCAAAGTGGCCCATGAGTCCTCCTCCATGAGCTTCTCGGATGATAAGCTCCCTTAGTGATCCCTGTGGTATGCACAGCCTTCTTTCTCGGAACAAGAATCCTCATGGATGTAGAATTTGCCATGACTCCTGTGCTACACTCCTTGTAGCTCTCAGCAAGGTCAGGATCATCCTTGTATAGATCCTTGATGTGCTCGAATCCTAGGACCTTTGCCTCCATGGTTGATATCAAGGCAAACCTCCTTGATAGTGCATCGGCTACCACATTGTCTTTGCCCTTCTTGTACTTGATGATGTACGGAAGGTCTCTATGAACTCCATCCACCTGGCATGTCTCCTCTTGAGATTGGTTTGCCCTCTGAGGTGTTTGAGAGTCTCGTGATCAGTGTGGATCACAAACTCCTTGGACAGCAAGTAATGCTGCCAAGTCTCCAATGCTCGGACAAGGGCATAGAGCTCCTTGTCATAAGTGGGGTAGTTCAGTGAGGCACCACCTAGCTTCTCACTGAAGTATGCCACTGGTCTCCCTCCTTGGGTTAGCACTGCTCCTATGCCTATTCCAGAGGCATCACACTCCACTTCAAACGCCTTGTTGAAGTCGGGAAGGACTAGCACTGGTGCGTGTAAGGCTGTCCTTCAAGGCCTTGAATGCCTTCTCCTGAGCTTCTCCCCAGCTGAATCCCACGTTCTTCTTCACTACTGCCGTCAGTGGTGAGGCAATACTGCTGAAGTTGGGCACGAATCTCCTATAGAAGCTGGCCAGTCCGTGGAAGCTCCTTACTTGGCTGATGTTTCCTGGTGTTGGCCATTCTTGTATGGCTCGAATCTTCTCCTCATCAACCTGTAGGCCCTGTGAACTCACAACAAAACCTAAAAGACAAGCTTATCAGTAAAGGTGCACTTCTTGAGATTTGGCATAAAGCTCTTCTTGTCGAAGGGTTTTAAGTACCATCTCAAGATGTGTGAGGTGTTCCCGTAGGCACTTACTATAAACTAGTATGTCATCAAAATAAACTACCACAAACTTACTGATGTGCGCCCTAAGAACTTGGTTCATAAGGCGCATGAAGGTGCTTGGGGCATTAGTCAAGCCAAATGGCATGACTGTCCACTCGTAGAGCCCTTGCTTTGTCTTGAAAGCAGTCTTCCCCTCATCACCTTCCTTCATTCTTACCTGGTGGTATCCACTTTTGAGGTCTATCTTGGAGAAGACCGTGGCTCCACTCAGCTCATCTAGCATGTCATCCAGTCGTGGTATTGGATGCCTATACTTGACTGTGATGTTGTTGATGGCTCGGCAGTCCACACACATGCGCCAAGTCCATCCTTCTTGGGCACTAGCAGCACTGGTACAGCACATGGACTGAGGCTCTCTCGAACATATCCTTTCTCCAGGAGCTCCTTGACTTGCTTCTCAAGCTCTTTGGACTCATCTGGTAGGCTGGCCGGTTGGGCAGGGCTGCTTCGGGCACTAGATCAATCTGGTGTTCTATGCCACGTAAAGGAGGCAAGCCTGCTGGTATCTCCTCTGGAAATACATCCTGGAATTTGTTGAGGAGAGTTGCTACTTCAGGAGGTAGCTCTACCTGTCCCTTTTCTACACTCAAAACTTCTTTGAAGACCATTAGTAACATTAAATCCTTCGAGGCTAAAGCTCTCTGGACATGGTTTGGTTGAATAAGAAAATTAGACTTGATAAGTTTCTTTTCCTTACTCATTTGGAGTTGTAGCTCGTGTACCTGAGCAGGTGTAAGAGGAGCTAGGCTGACCTTTCTCTTGTCATGCACGAAGGTGTAGAGATTGGTTCTGCCATCATGCCTGGTCTCTTTGTCAAACTGCCATGGTCTTCCTAGTAGAAGATGGCCAGCTTGCATGGGCACCACGTCGCACACGACCTGGTCTTGGTACTTGCCCACACTGAATGGCACAGTGACTTGCTCATGAATCTTGAGCTCCACTTTGTCATCGAGCCATCTCAGTCTATATGGTCGAGGATGGCGTGTCCTCTCTAGACCTAGCTTATCAACCATATACGCACTAGCAACGTTAGTGCAAGAACCACCATCTATGATGAGGTTACATACCTTGCCCTTGATGGTGCAACGGCTGTGGAAGATGTTCTCCCTTTGGATGGTCTCTGAAGGATCCACCATTGCACTGAGGATACGTCTAGTGACCAGCACTTCCCCCACATCAGGGTACTCAATGTCACCATATTCTCCTTCTGGTTCATATTCCTCTTCATCTTGGGACTCATATTCTCCTGCCTCCGTAATCAGCATGACTCGGTTGTTTGGGCACTCCCTTGAGATGTGTCCACGTCCCCTGCACTTGAAACAAGTTATGTCACGTGATCTTTGAGGGTTAGAAGACTTACCAGGCTCTCTCTGGTCACGGGTGGGTTCAGGAGGCTTGCTCTTGAACCTTGACTCGATCTCTACGCTTTTGCCTTTGTCCACTGTCTTAGGCATGTTGCTTGGTGCCCAAGGTGTCTTAGGCTTGCTGCGGATGTCTTGGCTCTTACGTTTGATGTGCTGTTCAGCTTGCACAGATAGGTGGAACAAGTCCTTGAAGTCGTTGTAGATTTGCCTTTCCACCTTGCAGCTGATCCTTTCTTGGAGTCCATCCAAGAATTGTGCCATCAATGCTTCTTCATCATCATTGAGCTCCAATCTGTTCCTTAGCTTCTCGAACTCTTCATAGTATTCTTCTACTGATCTGGTACCCTGCTTAAGAGTACGAAAACGACGTTGCAAATCTCGATGAAAGTAAGGTGGAACAAACCTTTGTCGCATGAGGTCTTTCATGTCGACCCATGAGTCTACGGGTCTCATTCTCTTCCTCCTTCTGTCAGATACCTCACGATCCCACCAGATGAGGGCATTGTCCGTGAGTTGTGCTACTGCCATTGAGACTCTCCTAGGTCCTGGTTGGTTGTAGTGATCAAAGATATGATCCATTCGCTTCTCCCAATCTAGGTAAGCCTCGGGGTCTACTTTTCCTGCAAAAGTTGGAGGAGTTAGTTTAACATCAGGATGAATTACCCGGTTATAGGTGTGTTCATCTCCATCCTCATGACGTCTAGGAGGCATTCTTGGTCTCTGGTGAAGACCATATGGCTCAAAGCCATCATCTTCTGCCTCTGGTTGCCGTGGAGGTCCTCTCGGCCTATGGTGATAGTTATGAGGTTGCGTGTCCTCATCTCCATCTGGCTGGGGTTCCTCCTGTTCGTGCCGTGTCCTAAGGTACTCAGGACCCTCAGGACGATCTGGCTCAGCTCTCACGTGCCTTATGGCCTGAATCTTACTGGTCTCTCCACGCGCTCCAACCTCTCGCCTATGGATGCGAGTTGTGTTTGGAGTGTGGTGAACATGGCCATCATGGCTTCAGCTGCTCTATTCTCTTCTCCCATGTGTGCTACAAAGAAAGAAGATAATTAGGGTGCTCCTAAATTATTAGGAGAGTTTTTTTTATATGGGTTTGAAAAATGCAAAAGGAAAATTCTAAGGAAAGGAAATTCAAAAAAAGGGAAACTTCCTACACAACTTGTGCTAGCTGTCCAATTCGAAATATCTTGGGTATTTTCCTATTCTCTTTTCTTTCCTTTCTCTTTTCTTTTCTTTTTCTTTTTAATTTAACTTAAAATTAATGGAAATATGAATTAAACAAAAGGAAAACGTGAATGCAATGCAAAAGTGAACCTAAACCCTAGTGATACACGTAGGAGGCTAGATGCACTCGGTTTGGAGTTTGATGTTGTTTTTTTTTTCTTGAATACGACTTAAACTAATGCAAGAACTAGAAATAAGACAAGCAAAAGGATAGAAACAACCTGGTTTAGGAGCTTTAAGCTCTGATACCAAAATGATACAAGCCTTGATTCAAGGATGTATGCGCGTGGGCTGTTTGTAGAAGATTAGGTGAGAAACTCAACCTTAGGACTTCTGGGAAAGGGGTTTTTGAGTTGGTATTCGATGGAGGGGTGAAGTGAACCACACAAAGGGTGATGAACCTCGTGATAAATCACAAACTTAGAGCTAGGAGGGCTGGTCTCAACTAGGTTCTAAGCGCACAAGATTCTTAGAGAGAAAACTTGTTGGAAAAAGTTCTACTTTATTAATATCAAAAAGGTTGTCGAACTACAATGCTGGAAGAGCCTTATTAATATGCTCGACAGCTTGACCTTCTAGGGTCGACTCAAAGAAAGAAAAGGAAAGATTACAAAAATGCACAAATGGAAAATGTACAAAAGTGCATAACCGAAAAAGGACCTATTCCTAAAATGTCTTTGACTCAAAAAATGTAAATATTCTAGATCCTACCCTGCAAAACAGAAAGAGGCAAATATTCGAATTGAAAACTTACCTTACTTACCTCATGGCCAAGAAATGGAAGGTGGCCGTCCTTGTGGCATGCACGCGCCTTGCTCCTAGTCTTCGACTTGGAGTAGGGTTAGGAATCTTTGGGCCTGACCTCTCTTGCCACTAAAGCCCAAGTCTCTGAAGTTCTTTGCATTTTTGAGAAGCCTTTGGACTCTTTTTTGCACTTCTGGCCCATTGTCCTTAGTCGATCTTCCTCTAGGAGCTTGTCGACCCATAAGCTAAACTTGTGGAAGAGTGCTCTTGATCTGCTTCTTGTCATTGCTCCTGGAGGTACCACTGGTGTAGATACTTCCTCTAAGTGCATGTCCTGGAGCTGGTAGCTCATTTGGTCCAAGTCCTCTTGTGTAGAAGTGGAAGTGTGCGTGTACTCGGCTGGATGGCCTGTACCGGCTGGATTGTGCGCGGTACTGGCCGGAATGACTTTAGGACCGGCCAAGTTGATCCCGGAGTCGGCGGTGTCATCAGGGGGACCGGCGGTGTCATTCACGTCCCCACCAAGTGTGCCGGAAGCTTGGGCCTCTCCGCCGGCGATGTTGACCGGTCTGGTCCTATAGGTCGAGGGTCCGGCGGTACTGTCTGGTCCGGCAGGCGCGCCAGATGGTCCTGCTGTCTCGGGCAAGCTTCCTGGTCGGCCAGTCTGGTCTCCTGGCTGGATGTACGACCTGATGTCCTCATCAGGAGTGTATAAAAAATGATGTCAAATTTCCGGACGACTATGCGGCAGATTTAGCAAATTATGTGGATATGGATGGACTAAAGTTCTCCGGTATGAAAAGCCATGACTGCCATGTTTTTATGGAAAGACTTCTCCCTTTTATATTTGCAGAACTTTTACCACGGAACGTTCATCTAGCATTATTAGGTAAATATAGTAATAAATATATTTTTAATTGGAAATACGTAAATTAATAATTGCATGCATGCACTAATTAATTGTCGATGGTAAATAATATATATATAGGGATTGGAGGATTTTTTCATGATTTATGCTCCAGATTATTACAACAAAACCGTGTCCGAATTCTGAAGGAAAACATAGTCATAATTTTATGCAATTTGGAAAAGATCTTTCCGCCTTCATTTTTCGACGTCATGGAGCATCTTCCTGTACATCTACCATACGAAGCTGAACTTGGTGGACCTGTGCAATATAGGTGGATGTATCCATTTGAAAGGTTTTTTAAAAAACTAAAAAGCAAGGCGAAGAACAAACGATATGATGCAAGGTCGATTGTTGAATCATATGTGAATGATGAGATATCTTACTTCTCGGAACATTACTTTGCTGCGCACATACGCACGAAAAACAGGTAACCTAAATTAATTGTTATGTTTATGAATTAATTATTTTATTATATATATATATATATATATGAATGTAAGTAATATAATGTATATAAATAGGTCTACAAGATTCGATGAACGTGACATGCCTGTATATCCGGATCCCAGAGTACCGGATATATTTACGCACATGGGTCGTCCAAGTGGTAAATGTAAAGAAATATGACTCTCCGAAAAAGAATATAAATATGCACATGCATATGTATTATGGAATTGTGAATATTTTCGGCCACTAGAGAGGTATATGAAAACAATTAATTGCATTTATTACATTTCAGTTCATTATATTAAGAAATATATATTAATTTTTAATATTTACTTTTGTAGCATATTTGAAGATCATATTTCGGAAGATGATATTTCATCGAAAAAAGAGGAAGAGTTCCACATATGGGTTAGGGATTATGTATGTTTAATTAATTATTTGACATGTATATTATATTTTATTTATTAATTTGGAAATACTAATTAAGTTTAATTTTTGATATATGATCATAGGTCAATTTATGCACTTCCACAGATTCATGTGTTTTTCCTATATGGGGTCAAGAATTAGTTAAAAGTCCGATGAATAAAGCGTCCACTTGGCCGATGTATTTTACAAGAGGTTATATGTTTCACACGAAGAAACATGGACATAGGAGAAAGACATGTAACTACGGTATTTGTGTGAAGGGGGACAATTACTCAGATGCATCTGATGAAACTGATTTCTATGGGATTTTAATAGATATCATTCAACTTGAGTATGTCGGACTCCTAAATTTGAAGATCACGCTTTTTAAATGTGAATGGTACGATCCTACGCTCTCGAAAGGTATTCGGAAGTCAGAAAATAGCGTCGTTGATGTCTTATCATCGGGGAAATACTACAAATACGAACCATTTATTCTCGGTACGTATTTATTTTTTTTCTTTAAATTTAATTAACATTTTTGTTATTAATTAAATAACATTTATTTCAATATCTGTGAAAGAACATAATTTGGGATGACCTGTCTCAATAGTTGAGGTCTTTATAAAGACTCACACAAGACCGGATGGTTCGTATATAGATTTGAATAGCAAAACAAATATGTGAAGCATACGAACGAAACATCGAAGAGAAGATGGTGATCGTGGAGGTCGATCCAACAGAAACATCTGATGGAACTTTCCGTCCAATTGAGCTGACTCCAGAACAGAAGAATGAGATCTTCATTTAGGTAAAAATTGTTTTTCAAATTTTTTTTGTTATAACATATTTTTATAATTAATTTAATAATTAAGTTTATTATTTAATTTTTGTTTTTGTTATTTTGTAATCTTCTGTTGTGGATGACCGAGACTGTCTTTATGGACTCGGTAGCATGAACCGCGTACAGTCTACGGGTAGACGTACTGGGGTGCAAACCAATTCCCCCGAGTATGTAATGCTTCAAGAACAAAATGCGTTAATTAAACAACAAAACGCGCAGATTTTGGAAGCAAATAAGAAGATTGAAGAGCTGAATAGAGAAAACCAAAAGAAGATCTCGAGCTTGGAGATGCTCTTCGGGTATTTCCAACGGACGGATCCCGTATTCGCCTCCTATATGCGGGATAACGATTGCACAGGGGAACCATCGACGGCTTCGACCCTGACCCCATTCTCGCCTTCGGATTTCCAATTTCCGCCGCCTGAAAATTAAATTTTTTTCCTTCTGTAAATTAAATTTTCAATAATAAATATTACAATTTTAATTTTTAATTTATTTTTATTCAATATTTTATATTAATTAGTTCATATATATTTTATTTAATATTATAATATTTATTATTAATTAATAAAACCTATTTATAATATTTAATAGTTTAAAAAATATAAATTTATGAAAATATTCATAATTAAAAATTTCAAAATATTATTAAAACATAATAATTTTGGAAATGAATTTTCAAAAATATTTTCAAATAATTTTATTATAAATTAATAAAAACTAAATAATATTAATATTAAAACATAAATTATAAACTATTATATTAATATTTATAAAAAATTAACTAATATTAATTTTAAAACATAGTAATATAATTTTCTATTTCTAATTACAAAATATTATTATTATTATTGAAATTAATTTTGAAAAATGTTATTAAAATTTATATTTTTAAAAATTATTTTACAATTATTTTGAAATAATTTAAATCTTTTGAAATTAAATTTAAAAAATACTAATATTTTTATTTTCAAAATATAATAATTATTTCAATAATAATTTAAAATTATATATTTTTTAAATCTAATTAAGTTGTAGTCGTAAATCAGTACCAAATCAGTCGCAATTTTTGCCACCGATTTGCGACTCCTTGATACATGTGGTCGCAAATCAGTCACAAAAAATTGTGACTTATTTGCGACTACAGAACCAATGTAGTCGCAACTTAGTCACAATTTTCTGTGACTGATTTGCGACTACAGGAGAAATGCAGTCGCAAATTAGCCACAATATTTTATGATTGATTTGCGACTACAGTCGAAACGTAGTCGCAAATCAGTCACAAAATTTTGTGACAGATTTGCGACTGCACTACTCTTGTAGTCGCAAATCAGTCACAAAATATTGTGACTGATTTGTGACTACATATTTCGCAACCACATATGTAGTCGCAAAACAGTGGCAAAATTTGTTACGGAAATTCAGTGACAAATTAGTCGCAAAAATAGTCACCACCAAGTGGTCGCAAATTAGTCGCAAAATGAACCACTATTTCCGTGGTCGCAAATCAGTCGCAAATTTGCGACTGATTTATGACTAATTTGCGACTGATTTTTTTTTGCGACTACTATTTTGCGACCACTTCCGTGGTCGCAAAACAGAAGTTTTCTTGTAGTATCCTCATCATTCCCTCCCACTTTAGAAGGTTTTGTTCTCAAAACTGAATCTCTTGTATCATAAGGAGAGAGTTCAGCCACGTTAAAGGTGTGGAAAATATTTACCTCTTTCGGAAGTTTAGGCGATAAACATTGTCGTTGATCTTTTGTAAGATCTTGAACAGGCATCTCCTCTTGGGGCTAGTTTGAAATCTCTCTTCTGGGGAAACTTTTCAGGCCTCATGTGCAGCCAAACCCAATCTCTTGGTTCAAAAGTCAGCTGCTTTCTGCTCTTGTCAGCCTCTTTTTGTACTTCTCGTTTTTCTTCTCTATATTTCCTTTATCTTGGTGTGTAACTTCCGGATCATTTCTCCTCGGTTAAGGCGATCTTGGTTCACCTGTTAAACCTGTGAAATGGTAAAGAGATCTACTGGAGACAAGGGGTTAAAGCCATATACTATCTCAAAGGGAGATAGCTTAGTAGCTGAGTGAGTAGCACGATTATAGACAAACTCTACAAAAGGTATATATTACAGCCAAGTGTTCATATTATTACCAATTCTTGCCCTTAGTAGAGTTGAGAGTGTTCTATTGACCACCTCAGATGGTTTGAGGGTGTAACGTTGTTGAAAACAGTAGGTTGGTGCCAAGCTTTTTCCATAATGTTCTCTAAAAATGGTTGAGAAACTTGGTGTCTCTGTCCGACACTATGGTCCTTGGTATTCCATGCAGTCAAACCATTTCTTTAAAAAATAGGTCAGCTATTTGGGTGGAATCATGTGTCTTCTCACACGGTATGAAGTGTGCCATCTTGGAGAACCGATCTACCACCACAAAGATTGCATCCTTGTGTCGAATCTTGGGCAACCCTTTGATAAAATCCAAGAAAATATCTATCCAAGGAGTGTTAGGTATAGCTAAAGGCAAGTATACACCATGAGAAAGTAACCTGGATTTTGCTTTGTGACATGTGATGCACCGAGCACCAAACCTCTCCACATCTTTCTTGAGGTGAGGCCACTAGAAATGGTCCATCCCTATTGATACAAGCCTTGATTCAAGGATGTATGCGCGTGGGCTGTTTGTAGAAGATTAGGTGAGAAACTCAACCTTAGGCTTCTGGATGGGGGTTTTCTGGTTGGTAAAAGATGGAAGGGTGAAGTGAACCACACGAGGGGTGATGAACCTCGTGATAAATCACAAACTTAGAGCTAGGAGGGCTGGTGTGAACTAGGTTCTAAGCGCACAAGATTCTTTGAGAGAAAACTTGTAGGGAAAAAGTTCTACTTTATTAATAATCAAAAGGTTGTCGAACTACAATGCTGGAAGGAGCCTTATTAATATGCTCGACAGCTTGACCTACTAGGGTCGACTCAAATAAGAAAAAGGAAAGTTTACAAAAGTGCACAAAAGGAAAAATACAAAAGTGCATAACCGAAAAAGGACCTATTCCTAAAATGTTCTTGACTCAAAAATGTAAAGCAACTAGATCCTACCCTGCAAAACAGAAAGAGGCATATATTCGAATGTAAACTTACCTTAACTCACCTCACGGCCAAGAAATGGAAGGTGGCCGTCCTTGTGGCATGCACGCCTTGCTCCTAGTCTTCGACTTGGAGTAGGGTTAAATATCTTTGGGCCCTGACCTCTCTTGCCACTAAAGCCCAAGTCTCTGATGTTCCTTGTGTTGTTGAGAAGCCTTTGGACTCTAATTTGCTCTTCTGGCCCATTGTCCTTAGCTGCTCTTCCTCTAGAAGCTTGTCGACCCATAAGCTGAATTTGTGGAAGAGTGCTCTTGATCTGCTTCTTGTCATTGCTCCTGGAGGTACCACTGGTGTAGATACTTCCTCTAAGTGCATGTCCTGGAGCTGGTAGCTCATTTGGTCCGAGTCCTCTTGTGTAGAAGTGGAAGTGTGCGTGTACTCGGCTGGATGGCCTGTACCGGCTGGATTGTGCGCGGTACTGGCGGAATGACTTCAGGACCGGCCAAGTTGATCCCGGTCGGCGGTGTCATCAGGGGGACCGGCGGTGTCACCCACGTCGCCACCAAGTGTGCGGAAGCTTGGGCCTCTCCACCGGCAATGCTGGTTGCTCTGGTCCTTGTGGTCGAGGGTCCGATGGTACTGCTTGGGCCGGTAGGCGTGCCAGATGGTCCGGCTGTCTCGGGCAAGCTTCCTGGTCGGCCAGTCTGGTCTCCTGGCTGGATGTACGACCTGATGTCCTCATCATCCCCTCCCTCTTCAGTAGGTTTTGTCCTCAAAACTGGTTCATCTGCATGGAAAGGGGCTAAGTCGGTAACATTGAACGTTTTGGACACATTAAACTCACCTGGGAGCTCGATCCGGTAGGCGTTGTTGTTGATCCTCTCCAGCACTCTGAATGGTTCATCTCCTCTTGGTGCTAGCTTGGAACTCCTTAGGTTGGGGAACCTCTCCTGCCGTAGGTGTAGCCACACCAATCGCCTGGTTGAAAGATCACCTCCTTTCTTCCCTTGTTAGCATGAGTCACGTACTGTCCGGTCCTTTTTTCCAAGTTCTCTGCTACCTTCTGGTGTAACTTCCTTATGAACTCTTCCTTGGATGCTCCGTTGAGGTTTGTCATCTCTGCTGGTGGCAGTGGCGTTTGCTCCAATGGGGTGAGAGGGTTGAAGCCGTATACTACTTCAAATGGTGTCTTCTTGGTTGCTGAGTGCAGGACTCGGTTGTAAGCGAACTCTATGAATTGCAGGCACTCCACCCAAATCTTGAGGTTCTTCCCTAGTGTAGTCCTGAGAAGAGTTGATAGTGTCCTGTTGACAACTTCAGTTTGGCCATCGGTTTGAGGATGGCAGGTGGTAGAGAAGAGTAGCTTCGTGCCTAGCTTCCCCCAAAGGGTCCTCCAGAAATGGCTGAGAACTTGGTGTCCCTGTCTGATATGATGGTCCTTGGCACTCCATGAAGCCGTACTATCTCCTTGAAAAACAGCTCGGCTGTTTGCGTGGCATCATTGACATTGACACACGGGATGAAGTGTGCCATCTTGGAGAATCTGTCCACCACTACAAAGATTGCATCTTTGTGGTTGATCTTGGGCAGACCTAGAACAAAATCCATCGAGATGTCCACCCATGGATGTGTTGGTATGGGCAGTGGGAGATACAACCCGTGAGGTTGCACTCGGGACTTTGCCTTCTTGCAAGTGATGCATCTTGCACAATGTGCTTCTACTGTCCTCTTGATGTGTGGCCAGTAGAAGTGCTCCTTGACCACTGCTAGAGTCTTGTCGACACCAAAGTGGCCCATGAGTCCTCCTCCATGAGCTTCTCGGATGATAAGCTCCCTTAGTGATCCCTGTGGTATGCACAGCCTTCTTTCTCATGGATGTAGAATTTGCCATGACTCCCTGTTCTACACTCCTTGTAGCTCTCAGCAAGTTCAGGATCATCCTTGTATAGATCCTTGATGTGCTCGAATCCTAGGACTTTTGCCTCCATGGTTGATATCAAGGCAAACCTCCTTGATAGTGCATCGGCTACCACATTGTCTTTGCCCTTCTTGTACTTGATGATGTACAGGAAGGTCTCTATGAACTCCATCCACCTGGCATGTCTCCTCTTGAGATTGGTTTGCCCTCTGAGGTGTTTGAGAGTCTCGTGATCAGTGTGGATCACAAACTCCTTGGACAGCAAGTAATGCTGCCAAGTCTCCAATGCTCGGACAAGGGCATAGAGCTCCTTGTCATAAGTGGGGTAGTTCAGTGAGGCACCACCTAGCTTCTCACTGAAGTATGCCACTGGTCTCCCTCCTTGGGTTAGCACTGCTCCTATGCCTATTCCAGAGGCATCACACTCCACTTCAAATGTCTTGTTGAAGTCGGGCAGGACTAGCACTGGTGCATGTGTAAGGCTGTCCTTCAAGGCCTGGAATGCGTTCTCCTGGGCTTCTCCCCAGCTGAATCCACGTTCTTCTTCACTACCGCCGTCAATGGTGAGGCAATACTGCTGAAGTTGGGCATGAATCTCCTGTAGAAGCTCGCCAGTCCATGGAAGCTCCTCACTTGGCTGATGTTGCTTGGTGTTGGCCATTCTTGTACGGCTCGAATCTTCTCTCCATCAACCTGTAGGCCCTGTGAACTTACAACAAAACCTAAGAAGACAAGTTTATGAGTACAAAAGATGCACTGCTTGAGATTGGCATAAAGCTCTTCTTGTCGAAGGGTTTTAAGTACCATCTCAAGATGTGTGTGTTCCGTAGGCACTTACTATAAACAAGTATGTCATCAAAATAAACTACCACAAACTTACTGATGTACGCCCTAAGAACTTGGTTCATAAGGCGCATGAAGGTGCTTGGGGCATTAGTCAAGCCGAATGGCATGACTGTCCACTCGTAGAGCCCTTGCTTTGTCTTAAAAGCAGTCTTCCACTCATCACCTTCCTTCATTCTTACCTGGGGGTATCCACTTTTGAGGTCTATCTTGGAGAAGACCGTGGCTCCACTCAGCTCATCTAGCATGTCATCCAGTCGTGGTATTGGATGCCTGTACTTGACTGTGATGTTGTTGATTGCTCGGCAGTCCACGCACATGCGCCAAGTCCCATCCTTCTTGGGCACTAGTAGCGCTGGTACGGCACATGGACTGAGGCTCTCTCGAACATATCCTTTCTCCAGGAGCTCCTTGACTAGTTTCTCAAGCTCCTTGGACTCCTCTGGACTCATCCGGTAGGCTGGCCGGTTGGGCAGGGCTGCTCCGGGCACTAGATCAATCTGGTGTTTTATGCCACGTAAAGGAGGCAAGCCTGCTGGTATCTCCTCTGGAAATACATCCTGGAATTTGTTGAGGAGAGTTGCTACTTCAGGAGGTAGCTCTACCTGTCCCTTTTCTACACTCAAAACTTCTTTGAAGACCATTAGTAACATTAAATCCTTCGAGGCTAAAGCTCTCTGGACATGGTTTGGTTGAATAAGAAAATTAGACTTGATAAGTTTCTTTTCCTTACTCATTTGGAGTTGTAGCTCGTGTACCTGAGCAGGTGTAAGAGGAGCTAGGCTGACCTTTCTCTTGTCATGCACGAAGGTGTAGAGATTGGTTCTGCCATCATGCCTGGTCTCTTTGTCAAACTGCCATGGTCTTCCTAGTAGAAGATGGCCAGCTTGCATGGGCACCACGTCGCACACGACCTGGTCTTGGTACTTGCCCACACTGAATGGCACAGTGACTTGCTCATGAATCTTGAGCTCCACTTTGTCATCGAGCCATCTCAGTCTATATGGTCGAGGATGCTTTGTCTTCTCCAGACCTAGCTTATCAACCATATGTGCACTAGCAACGTTAGTGCAAGAACCACCATCTATGATGAGGTTACATACCTTGCCCTTGATGGTGCAACGGCTGTGGAAGATGTTCTCCCTTTGGATGGTCTCTGAAGGATCCACCATTGCACTGAGGATACATCTAGTGACCAGAACTTCCCCCACATCAGGGTACTCAATGTCACCGTACTCTCCTTCTGGTTCATAGTCCTCTTCATCTTGGGACTCATACTCTCCTGCCTCTGTAATCAGCATGAATCGGTTGTTTGGGCACTCTCTTGAGATGTGTCCACGTCCCCTGCACTTGAAACAAGTTATGTCACGTGATCTTTGAGGGTTAGAAGACTTACCAGGCTCTCTCTGGTCACGGGTGGGTTCAGGAGGCTTGCTCTTGAACCTTGACTCGATCTCTACGCTTTTGCCTTTGTCCACTGTCTTAGGCATGTTGCTTGGTGCCCAAGGTGTCTTAGGCTTGCTGCGGATGTCTTGGCTCTTACGTTTGATGTGCTGTTCAGCTTGCACAGATAGGTGGAACAAGTCCTTGAAGTCGTTGTAGATTTGCCTTTCCACCTTGCAGCTGATCCTTTCTTGGAGTCCATCCAAGAATTGCGCCATCAATGCTTCTTCATCATCATTGAGCTCCAATCTGTTCCTTAACCTCTCGAACTCTTCATAGTACTCCTCTACTGATCTGGTACCCTGCTTAAGAGTACGAAAACGTCGTTGCAAATCCCTATGAAAGTAAGGTGGAACATACCTTTGTCGCATGAGGTCTTTCATGTCGACCCATGAGTCTCCTGGTCTCATTCTCTTCCTCCTTCTGTCAGATACCTCACGATCCCACCAGATGAGGGCATTGTCCGTGAGTTGTGCTACTGCCATTGAGACTCTCCTAGGTCCTGGTTGGTTGTAGTGATCAAAGATATGATCCATTCCCTTCTCCCAATCTAGGTAAGCCTCGGGGTCTACTTTTCCTGCAAAAGTTGGAGGAGTTAGTTTAACATCAGGATGAATTACCCGGTTATGGGTGTGTTCATCTCCATCCTCATGTCGTCTAGGAGGCATTCTTGGTCTCTGGTGAAGACCATATGGCTCAAAGCCATCATCTTCTGCCTCTGGTTGCCGTGGAGGTCCTCTCGGCCTATGGTGATAGTTATGAGGTTGTGTGTCCTCATCTCCATCTGGCTGGGGTTCCTCCTGTTAGTGCCGTGTCCTAAGGTGCTCAGGACCCTCAGGATGGTCTTGCTCAGCCCTCACGTGCCTTATGGCCTGGAATCTTACTGGTCTCTCCAGCGCTCCAACCTCTAGCCTATGGATGCGAGTTGTGTTTGGAGTGTGGTGAACATAGCCATCATGGCTTCAGCTGCGTCTCTATTCTCTTCTCCCATGTGTGCTACAAGAAAGAAGACAATTAGGGTGCTCCTAAATTATTAGGAGTTTTTCTTTTATATGGGTTTGAAAAAAATGCAAAAGGAAAATCCTAAGGAAATTGAAAAAGGAAACTTCCTAGACAACTTGTGCTAGCTGTCCAATTCGAATTCTTTTGTGTATTTTCCTATTTTCTTTTCTTTCTTTTTGTTTTCTTTTAATTTAACTTAAAATAAATGGAAATATGAATTAAACAAAAAGGAAAACGTGAATGCAATGCAAAAGTGAATCTAAACCCTAGTGATACCGTAGGAGGCTAGATACTTTCGGTTTGGAGTTTGATGTTATTTTTTGATTTTTCTTGAATGCGACTTAAACTAATGCAAGAACTAAAACAAAACAAGCAAAGGATAGAAACAACCTGGTTTAGGAGCTTTAAGCTCTGATACCAAAATGATACAAGCCTTGATTCAAGGATGTCTTGGCGTGGGCTGTTTGTAGAAGATTAGGTGAGAAACTCAACCTTAGGCTTCTGGATAGGGGTTTTCTGGTTGGTAAAAGATGGAAGGGTGAAGTGAACCACACGAGGGTGATGAACCTCGTGATAAATCACAAACTTAGAGCTAGGAGGGCTGGTCTCAACTAGGTTCTAAGCGCTTCTTTGAGAGAAAAACTTGTAAAGAAAAGTTCTATCTTTATTAATATCAAAAAGGTTGTCGAACTACAATGCTGGAAGGAGCCTTATTAATATGCTCGACAGCTTGACCTTCTAGGGTCGACTCAAACTAAGAAAAGGAAAGTTTACAAAGGTGCACAAAAGGAAAAGATACAAAAGTGTATAAACGAAAAAGGACCTATTCCTAAAATGTTTTTTGACTCAATAAAAGTAAATATTCTAGTTCCTACCCTGCAAAACAGAAAGAGGCAAATATTCTTATTGAAAACTTACCTTAACTTACCTCATGGCCAAGAAATGGAAGGTGGCCGTCCTTGTGGCATGCACGCGCCTTGCTCCTAGTCTTCGACTTGGAGTAGGGTTAAAAATCTTTGGGCCTGACCTCTCTTGCCACTAAAGCCCAAGTCTCTGATGTTCCTTGTGTTGTTGAGAAGCCTTTGGACTCTAATTTTCTCTTCTGGCCCATTGTCCTTAGCTGCTCTTCCTCTAGAAGCTTGTCGACCCATAAGCTGAATTTGTGGAAGAGTGCTCTTGACCTGCTTCTTGTCATTGCTCCTGGAGGTACCACTGGTGTAGATACTTCCTCTAAGTGCATGTCCTGGAGCTGGTAGCTCATTTGGTCCGAGTCCTCTTGTGTAGAAGTGGAAGTGTGCGTGTACTCGGCTGGATGGCCTGTACCGGCTGGATTGTGCGCGGTACTGGCCGGAATGACTTCAGGACCGGCCAAGTTGATCCCGGAGTCGGCGGTGTCATCAGGGGGACCGGCGGTGTCATTCACGTCCCACCAAGTGTGCCGGAAGCTTGGGCCTCTCCGCCGGCGATGTTGACCGGTCTGGTCCTATAGGTCGAAGGTCCGGCGGTACTGTCTGGTCCGGCAGGCGCGCCAGATGGTCCTGCTGTCTCGGGCAAGCTTCCTGGTCGGCCAGTCTGGTCACCTGGCTGGATGTACGACCTGATGTCCTCATCACCTATGGCCAGTGTATTTTCGGCACTAAAGTTTCCCATGAGGTCTCCTCCGTGTGCTTCACTAAGAACCAGCTCCCTCATTGATCCTTGGGGAAAACACAACCTCTTGTCCTTGAACAAGTATCCGTGTTGGATGTAGAAAGAGTCATATGCTCCTTTTCCACACTGTTTATAGCACTCACCAAGCTCTGGATTAGTAGGGTAGAGCTCTTTGATGTGTTCAAACCCTAAGAACTTTGCTTCCATTGTGGCATTCAATGCATGCCTCCGTGATAAGGCATCAGCTACTACATTTTCTTTGTCATTCTTGTACTTGATCACGTAAGGAAACGTCTCAATGAACTCCAGCCACTTAGCCTGCCTCTTCTTGAGTGATGTTTGCACTCTAAGATGTTTTAGAGTTTCATGATCTGTGTGGATGATGAACTCTTTTGATAGGAGATAATGCTGCCATGTTTCTAGAGCTCTCACCAAGGCGTATACCTCCTTGTCATAAATGGGGTAATTGAGGGTGGTCCCACTCAACTTATCAGTAGAGAAGGATACTGGCCTCTTCCTTTGATAAAAGAGAGCACCAATACCCAATCCAGATGCATCACACTCCACCTCAAATACTTGTTCAAAATCAAGAAGAGCTAATACCGGGGCTTGGGTCAGCCGGTCCTTCAAGGCATTGAAGGCCTTTTCTTGGGCATCTTCCCATGTGAATTTCACATCCTTCTTGATCACAGCAGTAAGGGCTTCTGAAGTCTCGCACAAATCTCCTATAAAAACTAGCCAACCCGTGAAAGCTTTGGAGTTGGCTTATAGACATGGGTGTCGGCCAATCTTTGATGACGTTGACCTTGTCTTCATCAACTTGTAGTCCCTGTTCACTTACTACAAAACCTAAGAACACAAGCTTGTTAGTACAAAAGATGCATTTCTTCAGGTTGGCATAAAGGCTTTCCTTTCTAAGTATACAACTTGGTATAGATGATCAACATGTTCGGCCAAGCTCTTGCTATAGATTAAGATATCTTCAAAATAAACATCTACAAATTTGCTTATGATGACCTTAGAACCTGGTTCATGAGTCACATGAAGGGGCTAGGAACATTGGTTAGGCCGAAAGGCATGACTAGCCACTCATAAAGACCTTCTTGGTCTTGAAGGCAGTCTTCCACTCGTCTCCTTCTCATCTTTACTTGATGGTAACCACTCTTGAGGTCTATCTTGGAAAAGATAGTGGCTCCACTCAACTCATCCAGAATGTCATCTAGGTGTGGGATGGGGTGCTGGTATTTGATTGTGATGTTGTTGATAGCACGACAGTCTACACACATCCTCAATGTGCCATCTTTCTTTGGCACTAATAGCACATGCATGGCACAAGAGGTAAGACTCTCACGGATATACACGTTTTCCATGAGGTCTTGCACTTGTTTTTTCAACTCTTTAGATTCTTGAGTATTCATGCAATAAGCCAGTTTGTTTGGAAGGGCTGCTCCAGGCACAAGATCTATCTGATGCTCTATGCCTCTAACAGGAGGCAAACCAGCTGGTATTTCCTCTGGAAACACATCTTTGTACTTCTCCAAAACGACATTGATCTCACCCGGTAGTTTCTCCTCTTTGAATCCTACACTTAGACATTTTTTGTACAACATTAGCATAATGGTGCCCTTGACAGATATAGCTTTATTCACGAAATTAGATTTGATTAGAAGGTTAGATTTACTTACCTTGGCCTCCTTGCTCATCCTAGTTTGAAGGTTATGTACCTTTGAAGGACTTAATGGAGCTAAATTGTACTTATGATCGTTATGTGTAAAGACGTACAAATTGGTTTGGCCATTGGGAAGCACGATCAAGCTTCCATGGTCGACCCAACAGTAGGTGTCCAGCTTGCATTGGCACCACGTCTACCCTTCTAATAAAATCTAATGGGCTCACACCTCCTAGGGTGCTAAGGCTGATGGAGTGCCATGTGCTCTTGATAGAAGCCTCCTTATTCAAAAGGAAGACCCCCCATCTTCACCTATTGGCCGGTAGGCTTCTCGGCCTTGTCTGTCGGGTACACGCGTTTAAGGCTGTTTTAGCCATACAAGTCAATCTGTAAACCTCCTCATCTCCTCTCTCACGGCAGTGAGCATCTGGAGCACAGCATCTTGTCGGCTTCTTCTCTCATAGCTCTTGTTGCAAAAAAAAAACAAAAGAATACTACTTTCCTCGGCAAGTAGTTATCAAGGAGACAAATAAATAACGCAAAAGGTGAATTTAAGGCTATGAATTTTTTTGGGTTTTTATGTTAAGTTTTAAGTAATATAAATATTGAACAAAGTGAAAAGAAATCTACTATAATATTATATTTGGTCGAAAAGGTTTAGGACAAAAAGGCAATTGATAGAAAAAGGAAATTTCCTCCTTCGAAAACTTTCTTTTTCTATTGTGATCGCAAATAGGAAAACTTTCCTATTTCCTTCTTCCTTCCTAATTCTTTTTTTGTTCTTTTCTATGTTTTTCAATGCTAACAATGGTATTAAGATGATGATTATGGATTAAGGACAAAACTACAACTAACAAGATGCAAACTGAATTTATTTTTGTGATTTTCTCAAACCATATATCTATTGAATGGAACTACTATAGTACTACCTAAAAAACTGAGTGAAATAAGCATGTAAAAGACTAAATCTGGCTGTAGGAGCTTTTAGCTCTGATACCGGATGATGTAAGACGCTGTATGATACCTTACAAGGGTCGAGGGCTGGCCATGACACAAGATGGTGGTCACTCTCTCTTGTTACGACCAAAGGGATAGGGATGGAGATCTAACGAGCTGACGGTCGCTATCTCTCGTGGGAAGTAATGGGGGGAGGTGAGATGCACCACAAAGAGGGTGGAAACTACTTGATATTGCACGAAGAGTTTAAGCAAGGAGGTGATGGTCTCTCTTGATTGAACTCGCAAAGGGTTTTTTTCTCCTTGAAGAAAATTCGATCTTTATTAATATCAAAAAACGGTTGAAATATTACAAGGCTGCAGGGAAACCTTATATAAGAGTTCTTCAGCTTGAACTAATGGCTGAATTAAATGAAAGAAATGCAACAAAGAAATCACAAACAAAAGGAAATCGCAACAACACATAAAAAGGAAAAGTTCATCAACTAATAAAAAAAGGAAAATTTCAAGTTACGTGTGTGGGTGAGGCGCCTAAGTTTGCATTGACATCATGTTGGCCCGTTTTAGGGCCATGTGTTCCTGCAAGAATGTAATAAAGGAACCATACCTTAGTCTTACTTGAAAATGGCCGCATTGGAGCACTAAGTGTTGATTCCGTCTGTGTTTGGGGCATGGAGTGTCTTGGGTCGTGGCCTTGGGCTTTAAAGTCTTCTAAGTCTTCACATGATTATTCAGGATCTTTTTTAAGCTCTTTCAGTTGTCTTTCTCTATCTTGAAGCTCTTGGTACATGGGTGTTGTTCCAGCCTTTTCTTATCCTTGGTGTACACCTCGGGTCCTTGTGCACTCTAATCCTGTAAAGCAAGTTATAGAAATTGATTTGAAACTAAAGGCAGAAGATATACCTAGAATTAGATGGCCATGGCCGTTGCCAATGGTCATTTGGTCAAAGGTTTGGACAAAATATTTGGTTGATCGGTGTATCGTGGGCGGTGGGCCATCTACGCTGGTGGTACCAGTTCCAGCAAGGGTCTGGCAGGTCCCTTTCCTCCAAGACTTGCCATATATTCACCGAAGTGCACTTAATGTGTTCAGATTACAATATCTCTATTCCTTGCAACTTGGACACGTATTGAAGACTTTTCAAAGCATCCAGGATGTACCTAGACATCTTACATTCACCCCAAAGCTTTCAAGATACAAGCATCTACACTTTCCTTGTTGGCCAAACTAGACATTAATGGCCAACAACCCTATATTTTAAATGTATGATTTCCTTTTCTTTTTTTTTAGGTTTAGGACCATTGCTAGGAACACTATATAAGCTCAGCACGACCTCATTGTAAAGATAGACCATCATTGAAATAAAAATTTGAATTCAAAGTATTTTCTTCAAAGCCTTGTCTTTGATCTTGTTGTTGTTCTTTAGAAACTAAGTGTGTGATTCACTTCTTTTCTATTGAAGCCACCGCCAAGTTAGTTTGAGAGATTTAAACTCCCTTGGCTCACCTTTGATCGTGTCATTCGATCAAAACCTCCTCCTTTTAGTTCTCTTGCCCATTTAAGCCAAAAGATATTCTCGGCCTTATGAGTCACAGCCGTACCGATTGTGAGATTGATACTCAATCTTACATCATTGGGGCTTTATGCTCTTCTAAGTCTTCATTGGATGCCTCAGGGTTTTGGTCTTGAACCTATTCCACTTTTCTAGCTCTTGCTATAAGCTCTTGGTTCTTGGGCGTTGTTCCGGCCCTTCCTTGCCAATTGTTGCCATCTTGAGTCTTTGGGCAGCTTAGTCCTGCAAAAGGATTTATGGCACTTTAATTAAAAGTAAGGCAGAAGACTTTCCTGGATTAAGGTGAACATTGACGTGGCTGTTGAAAGCTTGGGAAATTAAGATCATCGGCTGGCTTGTGTAAAGAGGATGACATGACATCTATGTCAGTGGTGCTGAGGCTGGCAAGGGTCCGACAGATCTCTAGTCATGTTAGATTCTCATGGCCAAAAGATTTGAAATAGTTGTCAATGTCCAACTTGAACCTCTCCTCAGCTATTTGTTTATTGACCGTGTTACTGGAGGCTCTCGTACCGTGGGCCATAGGTCCGGTTCATGATCAATACTGAGGTCCTCATTATTCCCTCCCTCTTCTGAAGGTTTTGTCCTCAAAGCTGGTTATCCTGTATCATAAGGAGATAGTTCAGCCACATTAAATGTATGAAAAATGTTAACATCTTCCAAAAGTTCTAGCGATAGGCGGTTTCATTGGTTTCTCCTCGGTCAAGGCCAACTTGGTTTATGTCGTCAACCTATGTAATTGGTACAAGGTGTACTGGAGACAAGGGGTTAGAGACATAGACTATCTCAAATGGTGATGGTTTCGTGGCTGAGTGAGTAGAACGGTTGTGGAAAAATTCTACAAATGGTATACAATCCAGCAAAATGTCCATATTGTTACCAATTGTGGCCCTTAATAGGGTTGAGGATGTTCTATTGACCACCTTAGTTTGCTGATCAGTTTGAGGATGACACATTGCTGAAAACAGTAGCTTAATGCCAAGCTGCTTCCATACTGTTCTCCAAAAGTTATTAAGGAACTTGGTGTCTTGGTCCGAAACTATGGTTATTGGTATGCCATGCAGTCATGCCAACTTCTTTGAAGAAGAGGTTGGGTCCTTGTGCAGTCTAATCCTGTAAAGCAAGTTATAGAAATTGATTTGCAACTAAAGGCAGAAGATATACCTAGAATTAGATGGCCATGGCCGTTGCCAATGGTCATTTGGTCAAAGGTTTGGACAAGATCTTCGGTTGATCGGTGTATCGTGGCTGGTGGGCCATCTACGCCGGTGGTACCGGTTCCAGCAAGGGTCTGGCAGGTCTCTGGCCATGTCATTACCTCATGGCCATGGGATTTTAGGAGTCTCCATAGCGAGTTTGAACCTCCTCCTCATTTTTTTGCTCCTGGACTATATGTGATGAGTACATCAGATCGTACATCCAGCCAGGAGACCAGACTGGCCGACCAGGAAGCTTGCCCGAGACAGCAGGACCATCTGGCACGTCTGCCGGACCAGGCAGTACCGCCGGACCCTCGACCTATAGGACCAGACCGGTCAGCATCGCCGGCGGAGAGGCCCAAGCTTCCGGCACACTTGGTGGGGACGTGGATGACACCCCCGGTCCCTCTGGTGATGCCGCCAACTCCGGGATCAACTTGGCCGGTCCTGAAGGCATCCCGGCCAGTACCGCGCACAATCCAGCCGGTACAGCCGATCCAGCCGAGTACACGCGCATTTCCACTTCCACGCAAGAGGACTCGGACCAAATGAGCTACCAGCTCCAGGACATGCACCTAGAAGAAATATCTACACCAGTGGTACCTCAAGGAGCAATGACAAGAAGCAGATCAAGGGCACTCTTCCACAAATTCAGCTTATGGGTCGACAAGCTCCTAGAGGAAGATCAGCTAAGGACAATGGGCCAGAAGAGCAAAGTAGAGTCCAAAGGCTTCTCAACAACACAAGGAACATTAGAGACTTGGGCTTTAGTGGCAAGAGAGGTCAGGGCCCAAAGATTTTTAACCCTACTCCAAGTCGAAGACTAGGAGCAAGGCGCGTGCATGCCACAAGGACGGCCACCTTCCATTTCTTGGCCATGAGGTGAGTTAAGGTAAGTTTCAATTCGAATATATGCCTCTTTCTGTTTTGCAGGGTAGGATCTAGATGCTTTACATTTTTGAGTCAAGAACATTTTAGGAATAGGTCCTTTTTCAATTATACACTTTTGTATCTTTTCCTTTATGCACTTTTGTAAGTTTTCCTTTTCTTATTTGCGTCAACCCTAGAAGGTCAAGCTGTCGAGCATATTTATAAGGCTCCTTCCAGCATTGTAGTTCGACAACCTTTTTGCTAATTAATAAAGATCGAATTTTCTTAACAAGTTATTCTCTCAAAGAAGCTTGTGCGCTTAGAACCTAGTTGAGACCAGCCCTCCTAGCTCTAAGTTTGTGATTTATCACGAGGTTCATCACCCCTCGTGTGGTTCACTTCACCCTTCCATCTTTTACCAACCAGAAAACCCCCATCCAGAAGCCTAAGGTTGAGTTTCTCACCTAATCTTCTACAAACAGCCCACGCGCATACATCCTTGAATCAAGGCTTGTATCATTTTGGTATCAGAGCTTAAAGCTCCTAAACCAGGTTGTTTCTATCCTTTTGCTTGTTTTGTTTTTAGTTCTTGCATTAGTTTAAGTCGCATTCAAGAAAAATCAAAAAATAACCTCAAACTCCAAACCGAGTGCATCTAGCCTTCTACGTGTATCACTAGGGTTTAGATTCACTTTTGCATTGCCATTCACGTTTTCCTTTTTGTTTAATTCATATTTCCATTAATTTTAAGTTAAATTAAAAAGAAAACAAAAAGAAAAGAAAAGAAAATAGGAAAATACCCAAAAGATTTCGAATTGGACAGCTAGCACAAGTTGTCTAGGAAGTTTCCTTTTCCTTTTATTCAAATTTCCTTTCCTTAGGATTTTTCCTTTTTGCATTTTTTCGAACCCCTTATAAAAAGAAAACCCTCCTAACAATTTAGGAGCATCCTAACTTGTCTTCTTTCTTTGTAGCACACCATGGGAGAAGAAAATAGAGAAGCAACCGAAGCCATGATGGCCATGTTCACCACACTCCAAACACAACTCGCATCCATAGGCGAGAGGTTGGAGCGCGTGGAAAGACCGGTGAGATTCCAGGCCATAAGGCACGTGAGAGCTGAGCAAGACCGTCCTGAGGGTCCTGAGCACCTTAGGACACAGCACGGACAGGAGGAACCCCAGCCAGATGGAGATGAGGACACACAACCTCATAACTATCACCATATGACGAGAGGACCTCCACGGCAACCAGAGGCAGAAGATGATGGCTTCGAGCCATATGGTCTTCACCAGAGACCAAGAATGCCTCCTAGACATCATGAGGATGGAGATGAACGCACCTACAACCGGGTAATTCATCCTGATGTTAAACTAACTCCTCCAAGTTTTGCAAGAAAAGTAGACCCCGAGGCTTACCTAGATTGGGAGAGGAGAATGGATCATATCTTTGATCACTACAACCAACCAGGACCTAGGAGAGTCTCAATGGCAGTAGCACAACTCACGGACAATGCCCTCATCTGGTGGGATCGTGAGGTATCTGACAGAAGGAGGAAGAGAATGAGGCCCGTAGACTCATGGGTCGACATGAAAGACCTCATGCGACAAAGGTTTGTTCCACCTTACTTTCATCGAGATTTGCAACGTCGTTTTCGTACTCTTAAGCAGGGTACCAGATCAGTAGAAGAATACTATGAAGAGTTCGAGAAGCTAAGGAACAGATTGGAGCTCAATGATGATGAAGAAGCATTGATGGCACAATTCTTGGATGGACTCCAAGAAAGGATCAGCCGCAAGGTGGAAAGGCAAATCTACAATGACTTCAAAGACTTGTTCCACCTATCTGTGCAAGCTGAGCAGCACATCAAACGTAAGAGCCAAGATATCCGCAGCAAGCCTAAGACGCCTTGGGTACCAAGCAACATGCCCAAGCCTGTAGACAAAGGCAAAAGCGTAGAGATCGAGTCAAGGTTCAAGAGCAAGCCTCCTGAACCCACCCGTGACCAGAGAGAGCCTGGTAAGTCTTCTAACCCTCAAAGATCACGTGACATAACTTGTTTCAAGTGCAGGGGACGTGGACACATCTCAAGAGAGTGCCCAAACAACCGATTCATGCTGATTACAGAGGCAGGAGAGTATGAGTCCCAAGATGAAGAGGACTATGAACCAGAAGGAGAGTACGGTGACATTGAGTACCCTGATGTGGGGGAAGTTCTGGTCACTAGATGTATCCTCAGTGCAATGGTGGATCCTTCAGAGACCATCCAAAGGGAGAACATCTTCCACAGCCGTTGCACCATCAAGGGCAAGGTATGTAACCTCATCATAGATGGTGGTTCTTGCACTAACGTTGCTAGTGCACATATGGTTGATAAGCTAGGTCTGGAGAAGACAAAGCATCCTCGACCATATAGACTAAGATGGCTCGATGACAAAGTGGAGCTAAAGATCCATGAACAAGTCATTGTACCATTCAGTGTGGGCAAGTACCAGGATCAAGTCGTGTGCGACGTGGTGCCCATGCAAGCTGGCCATCTTCTACTAGGAAGACCATGGCAGTTTGACAAAGAGACCAGGCATGATGGCCGAACCAATCTCTACACCTTCGTGCATGACAAGAGAAAGGTCAGCCTAGCTCCTCTTACACCTGCTCAGGTACACGAGCTACAACTCCAAATGAGTAAGGAAAAGAAACTTATCAAGTCTAATTTTCTTATTCAACCAAACCATGTCCAGAGAGCTTTAGCCTCGAAGGATTTAATGTTACTAATGGTCTTCAAAGAAGTTTTGAGTGTAGAAAAGGGACAGGTAGAGCTACCTCCTGAAGTAGCAACTCTCCTCAACAAATTCCAGGATGTATTTCCAGAGGAGATACCAGCAGGCTTGCCTCCTTTACGTGGCATAAAACACCAGATTGATCTAGTGCCCGGAGCAGCCCTGCCCAACCGGCCAGCCTACCGGATGAGTCCAGAGGAGTCCAAGGAGCTTGAGAAACTAGTCAAGGAGCTCCTGGAGAAAGGATATGTTCGAGAGAGCCTCAGTCCATGTGCCGTACCAGCGCTACTAGTGCCCAAGAAGGATGGGACTTGGCGCATGTGCGTGGACTGCCGAGCAATCAACAACATCACAGTCAAGTACAGGCATCCAATACCACGACTGGATGACATGCTAGATGAGCTGAGTGGAGCCACGGTCTTCTCCAAGATAGACCTCAAAAGTGGATACCCCCAGGTAAGAATGAAGGAAGGTGATGAGTGGAAGACTGCTTTTAAGACAAAGCAAGGGCTCTACGAGTGGACAGTCATGCCATTCGGCTTGACTAATGCCCCAAGCACCTTCATGCGCCTTATGAACCAAGTTCTTAGGGCATACATCAGTAAGTTTGTGGTAGTTTACTTTGATGATATACTAGTTTATAGTAAGTGCCTACGGGAACACCTCACACATCTTGAGATGGTACTTAAAACCCTTCGACAAGAAGAGCTTTATGCCAACCTCAAGAAGTGCACCTTTTGTACTGATAAACTTGTCTTTTTAGGTTTTGTTGTGAGTTCACAGGGCCTACAGGTTGATGAAGAGAAGATTCGAGCCATACAAGAATGGCCAACACCAGGAAACATCAGCCAATTGAGGAGCTTCCACGGACTGGCCAGCTTCTATAGGAGATTCGTGCCCAACTTCAGCAGTATTGCCTCACCATTGACGGCAGTAGTGAAGAAGAACGTGGGATTCAGCTGGGGAGAAGCTCAGGAGAAGGCATTCAAGGCCTTGAAGGACAGCCTTACACATGCACTTGTCTTTTTAGGTTTTGTTGTGAGTTCACAGGGCCTACAGGTTGATGAAGAGAAGATTCGAGCCATACAAGAATGGCCAACACCAGGAAACATCAGCCAAGTGAGGAGCTTCCACGGACTGGCCAGCTTCTATAGGAGATTCGTGCCCAACTTCAGCAGTATTGCCTCACCATTGACGGCAGTAGTGAAGAAGAACGTGGGATTCAGCTGGGGAGAAGCTCAGGAGAAGGCATTCCAGGCCTTGAAGGACAGCCTTACACATGCACCAGTGCTAGTCCTGCCCGACTTCAACAAGACGTTTGAAGTGGAGTGTGATGCCTCTGGAATAGGCATAGGAGCAGTGCTAACCCAAGGAGGGAGACCAGTGGCATACTTCAGTGAGAAGCTAGGTGGTGCCTCACTATAATACCCCACTTATGACAAGGAGCTCTATGCCCTTGTCCGAGCATTGGAGACTTGGCAGCATTACTTGCTGTCCAAAGAGTTTGTGATCCACACTGATCACGAGACTCTCAAACACCTCAGAGGGCAAACCAATCTCAAGAGGAGACATGCCAGGTGGATGGAGTTCATAGAGACCTTCCCGTACGTCATCAAGTACAAGAAGGGAAAAGACAATGTGGTAGCCGATGCACTATCAAGGAGGTTTGCCTTGATATCCACCATGGAGGCAAAGGTCTTAGGATTCGAGCACATCAATGACCTATATAAGGATGATCCTGACTTTGCTGAGAGCTAGAAGGAGTGTGGCACAGGAAGTCATGGCAAGTTCTACATCCATGAGGAGTTCTTGTTCCGAGAGAGAAGGCTGTGCATACCACAAGGATCGTTACGGGAGCTTATCATCCGAGAAGCTCATGGAGGAGGACTCATGGGCCACTTTGGTGTCGACAAGACTCTAGCAGTGATCAAGGAGCACTTCTACTGGCCACACATCAAGAGGACAGTAGAAGCACATTGTGCAAGATGCACCACTTGCAAGAAGGCAAAGTCCCGAGTGCAACCTCATGGGTTGTATCTCCCACTACCCATACCAACACATCCATGGGTGGACATCTCGATGGATTTTGTTCTAGGTCTGCCCAAGATCAACCACAAAGATGCAATCTTTGTAGTGGTGGACAGATTCTCCAAGATGGCACACTTCATTCCATGTGCCAATGTCAATGATGCCACACAAACAGCTGAGCTGTTCTTCAGGGAGATGGTACGGCTTCATGGAGTGCCAAGGACAATCGTATCAGTCAGGGACACCAAGTTCCTCAGCCATTTCTGGAGGACCCTTTGGAGAAAGCTAAGCACGAAGCTACTCTTCTCTACCACCTGCCATCCTCAAACCGATGGCCAAACTGAAGTTGTCAACTGGACACTATAACCTCTTCTCAGAACTACACTAGGGAAGAACCTAAAGACTTGGGTGGAGTGCCTGCCATTCATAGAGTTTGCTTACAACCGAGCCGTGCACTCAGCAACCAAGAAAACACCATTTGAAGTGGTATACGGCTTCAACCCTCTCACCCCATTGGAGCAAACACCACTACCACCAGCTGAGATGACCAACCTCAACGGAGCATCCAAGGCAGATTTCATAAGGAGATTACACCAGAAGGTAGCAGAAAACTTGGAGAAAAGGACCAGACAGTACGTGACTCATGCCAACAAGGGAAGAAAGGAGGTGATCTTTCAACCAGGCGATTGGGTGTGGCTACACCTACGGCAGGAGAGGTTCCCAAACCTAAGGAGTTCCAAGCTAGCACCGAGAGGAGATGGACCATTCAGATTGCTCGAGAGGATCAACAACAACGCCTACCGGATCGAGCTTCCAGGTGAGTTTAATGTGTCCAATACGTTCAATGTTACTGACTTAGCCCCTTTCCATGCAGATGAACCAGTTTTGAGGACAAAACCTACTGAAGAGGGAGGGAATGATGAGGACATCAGGTCATACATCCAGCCTGGAAACCAGACTGGCCGACCAGGAAGCTTGCCCGAGACAGCAAGACCATCTGGCACGTCTGCCGGACCAGACAGTACCGCCGGACCCTCGACCTATAGGACCAAACCGGTAAGCATCGCCGGCGGAGAGGCCCAAGCTTCGGGCACACTTGGTGGGGACGTGGATGACACCGCCGGTCCCTCTGGTGATGCCGCCAACTCCGGGATCAACTTGGCCGGTCCTCAAGGCATCCCGGCCAGTACCGCGCACAATCCAGCTGGTACAGCCGATCCAGCCAAGTACACGCGCATTTCCACTTCCACACAAGAGGACTCGGACCAAATGAGCTACCAGCTCCAGGACATGCACCTAGAAGAAGTATCTACACCAGTAGTACCTCAAGGAGCAATGACAAGAAGCAGATCAAGGGCACTCTTCCACAAATTCAGCTTATGGGTCAACAAGCTCCTAGAGGAAGATCATCTAAGGACAATGGGCCAGAAGAGCAAAGTAGAGTCCAAAGGCTTCTCAACAACACAAGGAACATTAGAGACTTGGGCTTTAGTGGCAAGAGAGGTCAGGGCCCAAAGATTTTTAACCCTACTCCAAGTCGAAGACTAGGAGCAAGGCGCGTGCATGCCACAAGGACGGCCACCTTCCATTTCTTGGTCATGAGGTAAGTTAAGGTAAGTTTCAATTCGAATATATGCCTCTTTCTGTTTTGCAGGATAGGATCTAGATGCTTTACATTTTTGAGTCAAGAACATTTTAGGAATAGGTCCTTTTTCAATTATACACTTTTGTATCTTTTCCTTTATGCACTTTTGTAAGTTTTCCTTTTCTTATTTGCGTCAACCCTAGAAGGTCAAGCTGTCGAGCATATTTATAAGGCTCCTTCCAGCATTGTAGTTCGACAACCTTTTTGCTAATTAATAAAGATCGAATTTTCTTAACAAGTTATTCTCTCAAAGAAGCTTGTGCGCTTAGAACCTAGTTGAGACCAGCCCTCCTAGCTCTAAGTTTGTGATTTATCACGAGGTTCATCACCCCCTCGTGTGGTTCACTTCACCCTTCCATCTTTTACCAACCAGAAAACCCCCATCCAGAAGCCTAAGGTTGAGTTTCTCACCTAATCTTCTACAAACAGCCCACGCGCATATATCCTTGAATCAAGGCTTGTATCAAACAGACAGCCTATGCCAAAGACACCCTAACCGAAGATGCCTTTAGGATTTGGGAGCTAGATGCCTACATAGGGTTAGAATATGATGAACCACAGAAAACATGGGATGAAATAAAGAAACTGATGTATGATGAGTTTGTGAGGGATATAGCAGCTCGCCGACAATACTATGTGATCCATGCAAACCCCGAACCAAGAAGATGGCTTTTAGCATCACTGTCAAACACAAAGGCTAGGCACACAAGAGTCTACTGTCCAGAAGAAAATAAAGTTTTTTCAAACACTTTAGGAGGAAACACAAGACCTAAACCAATGGTTCAGCAGAAAGATGACCAGCAAGTTCCGAAGCGTCAAGTCGTAGCACATAAGCAAACATTAAAACAATTTCATGAACTATACAACAAAAAAAAATCAGGTAAGTCCACTGATCATTTAAAACTAGACAAAATTATATGCTATAGATGTCAAGAAAGAGGACACTTTGCTAATACATGCCCGTCTAGGAAAGTAATAAAAACCTTGCAAGTAGAACCCGAAAATGTTAAGCCTAAAAGTGTTAAGGAAATAAAGGAGCCTGAATTTGAAAGCTCCAGTACTACCATAATGCACTTGTCTTTTTCAAAGATTGGTGAAACAGTTCTAGGTACACAAAGATCCAACAAATACCAAGAAGAACCACCTCCTACACTAAACCGATGTTCGGAACAAAGAGGAGACCATGGAGAATCCAGTAACTTGAATGCGCAGCAAAACAACCATATGCCATGTGAAGGAGTAATTGCATCCAGTTTTTCAAATAGAAATCACCAGATACACAATGGCCACACACGAACCATATCAGGGCCATAAACTGAGATAATGCCCTACACCTTCAACTAAATTATTGGTATTAACTTGCCTTCTCTTTGTGCAGGCCAATATGTTTTGAGGGAAAAGCATTTTGAAGGGGGAGGGTATAATGAGGTCATCGGCCCAACCACTTGTCAACTGGCCAGCCCGGCCGGCCCAAAGACCACAAAGGCCGCCAAATACGCACAAAAGGATATACATGTGTATCTCCATTAATTCAAGCCTAACCAAGAAGCGGACAGCCAAGACCAAACCTGACCTATAATCCTGACTCACAGAGAAAACGCGGAGACATGGAGCTCACCTCAAACCAGGCCAGATCAAGTCATGCACGATACATCAAGTTGGAGTTGCCGAAACTTACCATATTTGGAACTTTACTGATATGAAAGTCTCCAAACATTTCTTTGCTGACCATGAGACTTTTTGGTACTTCTAGGCGCTCCATTAAGCTAACAGAAGTGCAAACACGCCTTGGACAAGGCGGGTCCATCCGTGCCTTCAAATGAACCGATTGGAGCCGTTTATGGCAAGTGAGATGACCAACTAGTTTAATCACTTTCAAACCAAAACATGGCTTCCATGAGACATTATTAAGGCCCTAAGGAAGCCTAAATCAACCTATCATGCTCCAGCCACCATAGGATCAGGCGTATCCCTTTTCCTCAAGACTTGCCATATATCGACGAAAGTGCACTTAATGTGTTCAGAGTGCAACATCTCTATTCCTTGCATCTTGGACACGTGTTGAAGACCTTCCAAAACAACCAGGATGTACCTAGACACTTTACATTAGCCCCTAGGCCGTCAAGATACAAGCATATACACTTTCCATATTTGCCCACGACGATATTCTTTATATGTATGATTTCCATTTCTCTTTTTAGGTTTAGGACTGTTGCTATGAGTACTATATAAGCTCAGCACTCATTATAAAGATAGACCCCCCCCCCCCCCCAATTGAAATAAAAAGTTTAATAGAAAGTATTTTCTTCAAAGCCTTGTCTTTGAATCTTGTGCTTGTTCTTTAGAAACTAAGTGTGTGATTCACTTCCTTTCAAATGAAGCCACGGCCAAGTTATTTTGAGAGATTCAAACACATTTGGTTCACCTTTGATCATGTGATTCAATCAAAATCCCCTCCTTTTAGTTCTCTTGCCCACGTAAGCCAAGAGTGATTCTAGCCCTTGCGAGTCACGACCGTACCTCTTGTGAGATTGATACTAAATCTTACATCAGATTTAGTGCGGACACGTCAAGTCTATCAGCCAGTTAAAATGATAATTGGTGCTCCTAGATTAATGCATGGCATCGCATAGTCTGGAATGCTGTCACAAGATTGAAAACTGATGTAGATTAACGTGGACGTTGGATTCATGTCATTTTGAGCCCTAAATAAAATGTTAAAGACTATTTATTGCGGACTTGTGAAGTTGATCAGCTAGTTAAAATGATCATTCTAAACTAATCAATGCGTGGCATCACGCACTTCGGGATAGATTGGATTATTTGGAGGTTTTGCCTTTGCTATTTTGGTCTAGCTTAACGTGGACGATTTAGTACATACAATGTTAAAGACGATTTGGTACGTACAATGTTAAAGACGATTTAGTACGTACAATGTTAAAGACGATTTAGTACGTACAATGTTAAAGACGATTTAGTACGTACATTTGAAGTTGATCAGCTAGTTAAAAAATCATTCTAAACTGATAATTGGTGCTCATTGAGCAAAGGTTTACAAATGAAGCATAATGCATGGCATCACGCAATTTGGGATAGATTGGATTACTTAGAGGCTTTGTTGCAGCTCTTTTAGTCTCAAATGTTGTCCCAATATTGAAAATTGAGCTAGATTAACGTGGGCATTGGATTCATGTCATTTTGATCATTCTAAACTGATCATTGGTGCTCATTGAGCAAAATTTTACGAATGAAGCATAATGCATGACATCACGCAGTTTGGGATATATTGGACTACTTGGAGGCTTTTTCGTATCTTTTTTACTCTCAAATGTTGTCACAATATTGAAAATTGAGCTAGATTAACATGGGCCTTGGATTCATGTAATTTCGAGGCCTAAATCAAATGTTCAAGATGATTTAGTGCGGACATGTCAAGTTGATCAGCTAGTTAAAATGATCATTCTTAATTGATCATTGGTGCTCATTGAGAAAAGGTTTATAGATGAAACATAATGCATGGAATCAGGAATTTTGGGATAGATTGGATTACTTTGAGCCTTTTTCCTAGCTATTTTGGTCTTTAATTTTCTCACAATATAGAAAATTGAGATAGCTTAAGTAGGGTATTTTCTCACAATATAGAAAATCAAAAGTTACGTACAATTTAGAGACATGTCAAGTTTATCGGCTAGTTAAATTGATCATTCTAAATTGATCATTGGTGCTCATTGAGCAAAGTTTTACATATGAAGCATAATGCCTTGCATCCAGCAATTTTGGATAGATTCGATTACTTGGAGGCTTTATTGTAGGTATTTCAGTCTTAAGTATAACCATAATATAGAAAATTGATCGAGCATAACGGGGACGTTAGATTCATGTCATTTTGATCTCTAAATCAAATGTTAAAGACAATTTAGTGTGGATGTTTAATGTTGATCAGCTAGTTAAAATGATCATTCTTAACTAATAACTGGTGCTACTTGAGTAAATCCTTACAAATGAAGCATAATGTATGACATCATGCAGTTTCGGATACATTTGATTACTTCGGGCATTTGTCCTACATATTTCGATCTTAAATTTTGTGATAATATAAAAAAATTAAGCTAGCTTAACGTGGGCGTTGGATTCGTGTCATTCTGAACTCTAAATCAAAAGTTACAGATGATTTAATGCAGACATGTCAAGTTGATCAGCTAGTTAAAATGATCATTGGTTCTATTTGAGTAAAAGTTTACAAATGAAGCATAATGCATGACATCATGCAGTTGAGGATACATTGGATTATATGGAGGCTCTGTCGTAGCTCTTTTAGTCTCAAATGTTGTCACAATATTGAAAATTGAGCTAGATTAACCTGAGCGTTGGATTCATGTAATTTCGAGCTCTACATCAAATGTTAAAGACGATTTATTACAAACATGTCAAGTTGATGAGCTAGTTAAAATAATCATTCTTAACTCATCATTGGTTCTCATTAAGCAAAGGTCTACAAATGAAGTGGCATCAGCCAGTTTGGGACAGATTGGATTACTTCGAGGCTTTGTCCTAGCTATTTCGGTTTAAAATTTTGTAACAATAAAGAAAATTGAGCTACCTTAATATGTGCGTTGGATTCATGTCATTTTGAACTCTAAATCAAAAGTTACGGACGATTTAGCGCGGTAATGTCAAGCCAATCGGCTAGTTAAAATGATCATTCTAAACTGATAATTTCTGCTCCTTGAGTAAAGGCATATAAATGAAGCATAATGCATGACATCACGCAATTTATGATACATTGGATTACGTGGAGGCTTTGTCGTAGCTCTTTCAGTCTCAAATGTTGTCACAATATTGAAAACTAAGCTAGATTAACATGTGCGTTGGATTCATGTCATTTTGAGCTCTAAATCAAATGCTAAAGACGATTTAGTGCGAACATGTCAAGTTTATCGGCTAGTTAAATCAATCATTCTATGCTGATCATTGCCGCTCACTGAGCAAAAGTTTACAAATGAAGCACAATGCATGGCATTACGCATTTTAGGATAGATTGGATTACTTGGAGGTTTTGTCGTAGCTTCTTTGGTCTTAAAGTTTATAACAATATAGAAAATTGAGTTAGCTTAACATGGGCGTTGGATTCGTGTCATTTTGAACTCTAAATTAAAAGTTACGAACGATTTAGTGCAGACATGTCATGTTGATCGGCCAGATAAACTGATCATTTTGAACTGATCATTGGTGCTTCTTAAGTAAAGACTTATAAATGAGGCATAATGCATGGAATCACGCAATTTGGGATACATTGGATTACTTGAAAGGTTTGTCATATCTATTTTGGTTTAAAACTTTATCAAAATATAGAAAATTGCTTTAGCTTAACATGCGCATTGAATTCATGTCATTCTGAACTCTAAATCAAAAGTTACAGAAAATTAGAACGGACATGTCATGTTGATCGGGCAGTTAAAGTGATCATTCTAAGCTAATATTTGGTTCTGCGTGAGTAAAGGCATATAAATTAAGCATAATGCATGGCATCACCTAGTTTGGGATGCATTGGATTACTTGTATACTCTGTCATAGCTCTTTCAGTCTCAAATGTTGTCACGATATTTAAAATTGAGCTAGATTAAGATGGGAATGGGATTCATGTCATTTTGAGCTCTAATTCAACTATTAAAAACGATTTAGTGCGGACATGTCAAGTTTATTGGCCAGTTGAAGTGATCATTCCAAACTAATCATTGGTTCTCCTTGAGTAAAGGCTTATAAATGAAGCACAATGCATGGCATCACACAGTTTATGAAACATGGGATTAGTTGGAGGCTTTGTCACCGCTATTTATGACCTAAGTTTTGTCACAATATAGAAAATTGAGCTAGCTTAACGTGGCCGTTGGATTCATATCATTCTGAAATCTATATCAAAAGTTACGGCCGATTTACATGTCAAGTTTATCGGCTAGTTAAATTTATCATTCTAAACTGACTATTGGTCATTAAGCATAGGTTTACAAATGAAGCATAATGCATGGAATCACGCTGTTGGAGATAGATTTTATTACTTTGACGCTTTGTCGTAGATATATCAGTTTTACATTTTATCACAATACAAAAAATTGAGCTAGCTTAATGTGGGTGTTGGATTAGTGTCATTTTGAACTCTAAATCAAAATTTACAAACGATCTAGTGGGGGCATGTCAAGTTGATCGGCCAGTTAAAATAATCATTCTAAACAGTTCATTGGCGCTCCTTGAGAAAAGGCTAATAAATGAAGCATAATGCATTGCATCATGCAATTTGGGATACATTACTTGGAGGCTTTGTCGTAGCTTTTTCAGTATGAAATGTTGTCACATTATTGAAAATTTATCTAGATTAACGTGGGCGTTGGATTCATGTTATTTTGACCTCTAAATCGAATGTTAAAGACGATTTAGTGCAGACATGTCAAGTTTATCAGCTAGTTAAAATGATTATTCTAAACTAATCATTGGTGCTCATTGAGAAAAGGTTTAAAAATGAAGCATAATGCATGGCATTACGCATTTTAGGATAGATTGCATTACTTGGAGGCTTTGTTGTAGCTATTTCAGTCTAAAATTTTGTAATAATAAAGAAAATTGAGGTAGCTGAACGTGTGCCTTGAATTCATGTCATTTTGAACTCTAAATCAAAATTTAAGGATGATTTACTGATGGTATGTCAAGTTTATCGGCCAGTTAAAATGATCATTCCAAACTAATATTTGTTCCTCCATGAGTAAAGGAATATAAATGAAGCATTATGCATGGCATCACGCAATTTGGAATACATTGGATTACATGGAGGCTTTGTCATAACTCTTTCAGTCTCAAATGTTGTCACAATATTCAAAATTGACCTAGATTAACGTGGGCATTGGATTCATGTCATTTTCAGCTCTGAATCAAATGTTAAAGACGATTTAGTACGGATATGTCAAGTTGATCAGATAGTTACAATGATCATTCTAAACTGATCATTGGTGCTCATTGAGCAAAAGTTTACGAATGAAGATAATGCATGACATCACGCAGTTTGGGATATATTGGATTACTTGGAGGCCTTTTCGTAGCTATTTCGGTCTTAAATTTTGTAACAATATAGAAATATGACCAAGATTTGCATTGGCGTTGGATTCGTGTCATTTTGAACTCTAAATCAAAAATTACGAACGATTTAGTGCAAACATGTTATGTTGATCAGCCAGTTAAAATGGTCATTCTAAACTGATATTTGGGGCTCTTTGAGTAAAGGCTTATAAATGATGCAAAATGAATGACATCACGCAATTCGGGATACATTGGATTGCTTACAGGTTTTGTCGTAGCTCTTATAGTCTCAAATGTTGTCACAATATAGAAATTGAGCTAGCTTAACGTGGTGGTTGGATTCATGTTATTTTCAGCTCTCAATCCAATATTAAAGACAATTTATTGCGGACATGTCAAGTTAATCACTAGTTAAAATGATTATTCTAAATTGATCATTGTTGCTCATTGAGCAAATGTTTACAAATGAAGCATAATGCATGGCATCACGCAGTTTGGGATAGATTGGATTACTTGGATGCTTGTCGTAGCTATTTAAGTATCAAATGTTGTCAAAATATTGAAAATTGAGCTAGCTTAACGTAGGATTGGATTCGTGTCATTCTAAACACTAAATTAAAAGTTACAGACCATTTAGTGTGGACATGTCAAGTTGATTGGGCAGTTAAAGTGATCATTTTAAACTGATCATTCTTAACTGATCATTGGTGCCCCTTGATTAAAGGCTTATAAATAAGGGAAACTTACTAATCTACCCTAAGAAATTAGTGTATTTACTAGACTACCCTACAAAGTTTTTTAATTACTAGAATACTTTTTTCATACTTTTCGTACCAAAACTGCCCTTATTCGCCTTTGATAAGAAAAACGTCATTACAGTTATGTCATTATTTTCGAATTTCTATATTAGCAAAAATAATAATATTTTATTATTTCAGCTACAGTATTATAAAAATCTGCCAAATAAATCTGCTGATGTCTTCATGGCAGTTATATAGCAATGGCTGATTTACTGTGGCTGATTTTTTAGGTCGGCAGATGTTTTGTGCTGACTTATGGAAGAGCAGACTTATAAACTTATCGATGTGGCAGATTGAAGGAAAGCGACATACTTAAGTGAAATCTCGCAGATTTATCAAATATTTATAGCAGATTTCTGAAAATTTTGATTGATTTATGAAAGATAGGCAGACTTATAATGGTGGCTAATTTAAGTAATAATTTCTTTTTAACTGCTAACTTATGAGCTAATGAATTTGGGATTGAATGACTAAGATACCATTACATTATGACTGACTTACTATATGATACCGCCGACTTATAAAATATAGCAGATTTATTGACTCTAACAGTAGATTTTCATATTGAAATGATATAGACAAAAGTTTACTACACTACCCTAACAACCCCGACAGAGTTTAAATGGCAGATTTATGAAACAAGTTTTATGGCAGATTTTCATTATATTTGCTCTGTATTTACATATTAGGTCCTCGAAATTCAAATATTACGTGAAAACCCCAGCGTCTCTAACCTAAATTAGGGTTGCCATTCACCTCCATTGTTGCGAGTAAGCTTATTTTTATACATCAATTTTTGGCAATACCGTTAAAACAAAGATTTCTGGTATAGATTTTCGAAGAAAAAACAACTACTGAAATTTTGGCTCAAGTTTGTTTTATAAGTATGTCGTTGTAAGTCAACTATATCCGTAAATTATCGTCAACATAAATATGCCACAATTAAACGATAAATCTGCCATAAATACATGATAAATCTGCCATAAATATATGATAAATCTGCCATAAATACATGATAAATCTGTCATGACATACATAAAAATTCAAAAAGATTTCAGTAATAACACATCAAATAACCCGACAAAAATGCAAATGACGAATTCGGAGACGATTTCGCAGATGAAACCACAACCACAGCGGAATAGTTGGATTAACGATGGAAGACGAAGAGGCACCCGGAACAACGACAATGGAAAGCATGACAAACGCAACAATGGACGACGAGGACGTGAAAAATAGAGCGAAAAATACCGTGAGAGAGAGTACCACGAAAGAGAAGAGAAAGAGAGAAGATGAGAAAGAGAGAAAAGAGAGAGAAAAGAGAGAGAGAAGAGAGAGGGAAGAGAGAGAAGAGAGGGAGAAGAGAGAGAAGATAGAGAGAAGATAGAGAGAAGAGAGAGAGAAGAGAGAGAGAAGAGAGAGAGAGAAGAGAGAAAAAAAAATATTTCCCTTCCCTTCCCAAATATTTTTTTATTAAATATTTTAAAATATACTATTTTATTAATTAAATAATTTAAGAATAAAAAAGGGTAAAAACAACTTTTTCCACAAACATGTTTTTTGGCTGGTAAAGTAATAATATTGGGTTAAATTTAGGGTATTTGAAGTAATTCCTCTATAAATAAAGCATAATGCATGACATCACACACTTTGGGATACATTAGATTAGTTGGAGGCTTTGGCGTAGATATTTTGGTTTTAAATTTTATCACAGTACATAAAATTGAGCTAGCTTAACGTGGACGTTAGATTAGTATCATTTTGAATTATAAATCAAAAGTTATGCACGATTTAGTGTGGACTTGTCAAGTTGATCGGGCAGTTAAAATGATCAATCTAAACAGATCATTGGTGCTCCATGAGTAAAGGCTTATAAATGAATTATAATGCATGACATCACGCAGTTTGGGAAACATTGGATTACTTGGAGGACTTGTCATATCTCTTTTAATCTCAAATGTTGTCACAATATTGAAAATTGATATAGATTAATTTAAGTGTTGGATTCATGTCATTTTGAGGTCTAAATCAAATGTTAAAGATGATTTAGTACAGAAATATGAAGTTTATCACCTAGTTAAAATGATCATTTTAAACTGATCACTGGTGCTCATTAAGAAAAGGTTTAAAAATGAAGCATAATGCATGACATCACGCAGTTTGAGATATATTGGATTATTTGTACGATTTGTCATAGCTATTTCAGTATTAAATTTTGTAATAATAAAGAAAATGAGCTAGAATAATTGGGCACTGAATTCATGTCATTTTAAACTCTAAATCAACAGTTATAGACAATTTAGTGCAGACATGTCATGTTGATTGGCCAATTAAAATTATCATTCTAAACTAGTATTTGGTGCTCCTTGAGTTAATAAATGAAGCATAATGCATGGCATAATGCATGGCATAACGCAGTTTGGGATAGATTGGATTACTTGGAGGCTTTGTCGTAGCTATTTTGGTATTAAATTTTGTTATAATAAAGAAAATTGAGCTAGCTGAACGTGGGCCTTGAATTCATGTAATTTTGAACTCTAAATCAAAATTTAAGGAAGATTTAGTGCAGTCATATCAAGTTGATCGGCCAGTTAAAATGATCATTCTAAACTTGAGTAAAGGCATATAAATGAAGCATAATGCATAACATCACGCAATTTGGAATACATTGGATTACATGGAGGCTTTTTCATAGCTCTTTCAGTCTCAAATGTTGTCACAATATTGAAAATTGAGCTAGATTAATGTGGGTGTTCGATTCATGTCATTTTCAGCTCTGAATCAAATGTTAAAAACGATTTAGTGCGGATATATCAAGTTGATCAGCTAGTTAAAATGATCATTATAAACTGATCATTGGTTCTCATTGAGCAAAAGTTTACAAATGAAGATAATGCATGACATCAGGCAGTTTGGGATATATTGGATTACTTGGAGGCTTTTTCGTATCTATTTCGGTCTTAAATTTTGTAACAATATAGTGCAAACACGTCATGTTGACCGTCTAGTTAAAATGATCATTCCAAACTGATCATTGTTGCTCCTTAAGTAAAAGCTTATAAATGATGCATAATACATTGCATCATGCAATTTGGGATACATTGGATTACTTGAAGGCATCGTCGTAGCTCTTTCAGACTTAAATATTTTCACAATATTGAAAATTTAGCTAGATTAACGTGGGCAATTGATTCATATCATTTTGAGCTATACATCAAATGTTAAAGACGATTTAGTGCGGACTTGTCAAGTTGATCAGCTAGTTAAAATGATCATTGGTTCTCATTGAGTAAAGCTTTAAAAATGAAGTATAATGCATGGCATCATGCAGTTTGCGATAGATTGGATTACTTGTAGGCTTTGTTGTATCTCTTTTAGACTCAAATATTGTCACAATATTGAAAACTTAGATAGATTAATGTGGGCATTGGATTCATATCATTTTGAGCTCTAAATCAAATGTTAAAGATGATTTAGTGCAAACATGTCAAGTTGATCATCTAGTTAAGATGATCATTTTTAACTGATCATTGGTGCTCATTGAGGAAATGTTTAAAAATGAAGCATAATGCATGGCATCATGCAGTTTATGATAGATTGGATTACTTGGAGGCTTTTATCGTACCTATTACGATCTTCAATTTTGTAACAACAAAGAAAACTAAGCTATCTTAACGTGATCATTAGATTCATATCATTTTGAACTCTAAATCAAATGTTAGAGACGATTTAGTAGGGACATGTCAAGATGATCGGCCTGTTAAAATGATGATTCTAATAAGATATTTGGTGCTCCTTAAATAAAGGATATTAAATGAATCATAATGCATGGCATAACGCATTTTGGGATAAATTGGATTACCTCGAGCTCTTTCAATCTCAAATATTGTCACTATATTGAAAATTGAGCTAGATTAATGTGGGCGTTGGATTCATGTCATTTTGAGCTCTAAATCAAATGTTAAAGACGTTGTAGTGGTGACATGTCAAGTTGATTAGCTAAGTTAAAATTGTCATTTCAAACTGATCATTGGTGCTCCTTAAGTAAAGACTTAAGTCTTAAATTTTGTCACCATATAAAAAATTGAGATAGCTTAACGTGGGTATTGGATTCGTGTCATTCTTAACTCTAAATCAAAATTTACATTCGATTTAGGGTGGACATGTCAAGTTTATCGGCTAGTTGAAATGATCATGGGTGCTCCTTGACTAAAGCCTTATAAATGACATATAATGCATGGCATCACGCAGTTTTGGTTATATTGTATTACTTGGAGGCTTTGTCGTAGCTATTTTAGTCTCAAATGTTGTCACAATATCGAAATTTGGGCAAGATTAACGTGTCGGTTGGATTCATGTCATTTTGATCTATAAATCAAATGTTAAAGATAATTTAATGCGGACATGTAAAGTTGATCAGCTAGTTAAAATGATCATTCTAAACTGATCATTGGTGCTCATTGAGCAAAGCTTTATAAATGAAGCATAATGCATGACATCACACAGTTTGTGATAGATTGAATTACGTGGAGGGTTTGTCGTAGCTATTTCAATCTCAAATGTTGACACAATATTGAAAATTGAGCTCGCTTAACGTGGGCTTTGGATTCGTGAAATTATGAACTCTCAATACTAATAATCTAAACTGATCATTACTGCTCCTTGAGTAAAGGCTTATAAATAAAACATAATGCATGGCATCACGCAAATTGGGATACATTGGATTACTTGGAGGCTTTGTTGAAGGTCTTTCAGTCTCAAAAGTTGTCACAATATTGAAAATTGAGCTAGCTTAACGTGGCAATTGACTTCGTGTTTTTGAGCTCTAAATCAAACGTTAAAGATGATTTAGTGCGGAAATGTCAAGTTGATCAGCTAGTTAAGATGATCATTCTAAACAGATCATTGGTGTTCATTGAGCAAATGTTTACAAATGAAGCATAATGCATGGCATCATGCAGTTTGGGATATATTGGATTACTTGGAGTTTTTTTCATAGCTATTTTGGTCTGAAATTTTGTAACAATATAGAATATTAAGATGGCTTAACGTGGGCGTTGGATCCGTGTGAATCTAAACTCTATATCAAAAGTTATGAACGATTTAGTGCGGACATGTCAAGTTGATTGGCTAGTTAAAATGATCATTCTAAACTGATCATTGGTCCTCCTTGAGTAAAGGCTTATAAATGACGCATATAACATGGCATCACACAGTTTCAGATACATTGGATTACTTGGAGGCTTTGTCATAGCTCTTTCAGTCTCAAATGTTTTCACAATATTAAAAATTGAGCTAGATTAATGTGGCGGTTGGATTAATGTCATTTTGAGCTCTAAATCAAATGTTAAAGACAATTAAGTGCATACATGTCAAGTTGATCAGCTAGTTAAAGTGGGCATTCTAAACTGATCATTGGTGGTCATTGAGCAAAGGTTTACAAATGAAGCATAATACATAGTTTGGAATAGATTGCATTACTTGGAGGCTTACTTGTAGCTATTTTGGTTGTTAATTTTATCACAATATAGAAGATTGAGCTAACTTACCGTGGGCATTTGATTCCTGTCATTCTGAACACTATATAAAAAGTTACGAATGAGTTAGTGCGGACATGTCAAGTTGATCGACCTGTTAGAATGATAATCCTAAACTGATCATTGGTGCTCTTTAAGTAAAGGCTTATAAATGAACCATAATGCATGGCACTGATTTGGGATACATTGGATTATTTAGTGGCTTTCTCGTAGCTCTTTCAATTTCAAATGTTGTCCCAGTATTCAATATTAAGCTAGATTAACATGCCCGTTGGATTCATGTAATTTTGACCTCTAAATCAAATGATAAAGACAATTTAGTGCGAACTTGTCAAGTTGATCAGCAAGTTAAATGATGATTATAAACTGATCATTGGTGCTCATTGAGCAGAGGTTTACAAATGAAGAATAATGCATGGCATCAAGTAATTTGGGATAGATTGGATTACTTGGAGGCTTTTTCGTAGCTATTTCGATCTTAAATTTTGAAAAAAATATAGAAGATTGCGCTATCTTAACTTGGGCATCTAATTCGTGTCATTATGAACTCTAAATCAAAAGTTCCGAACGATTTAGTTCGGACATGTCAAGTTGATCGGCCAGTTAGAATTATTATTCTAAACTGATCATTGGTACTCCTTGAGTAAAGGCTTATAGATGAAGCATAATGCATGGCATCATGCAGTATGGGATACATTGGATTATTTGGAGGCTTCGTCGTAGTGTCTTCAGTCTCAAATGTTTTCAAAATATTGAAAATTGAGCCATATTAACGTGGGTGTTGGATTCATGTCATTTAGAGCTCCAAATCAAATAGTAAAGATGAGTTAGTGCGGATATGTCAAGTTGATGAGCGAGTTAAAATGATCATTGGTGCTCATGGAGCAAAGGTTTACATATGAAGCATAATGAATGACATAACACAGTTTTGGATATATTGGATTACTTATAGGTTTTGTCATAGCTATTTTGGTATTAAAGTTTGGCGTTGGATTCTTGTAATTTGAAACTCTAAATAAAAAGTTATAGACAATTTAGTGCAGTCATGTCAAGTTGATCTTCCAGTTAAAATGATCATTCTTAACTGATCATTGGTGATTCTTTACTAAAGGATTATAAATGACGAATAATGCATGAAATCACTCTGTTTGGGATACATTGGATTACTTGGAGGCTTTGTCGTAGCTATTTGTGTCATAATTATTTTCACAATATAGAAAATTGGGCTTGCTTTACGTGGCGTGGATTCATCTCATTTTGAACTTTAAATCAAAAGTGATGTAAACCTCCCAAGGAATGTATCAAAATTCAATCTGTTCAAAGGTTGTGGATTGAAGGGACACACAATAGCTGCGAAAAACCTACTGATTTACCTAAGATAATAGCTAAGATATTACACACTAAAGCTACTAAATGTTGAGTAAAGGATATTACACATCAACAATCAGATGAAGAAGAGAATTACTCTCAAACTTAAGAAAAGAAGTTGTTTTATTTGAAAAGTTGAATGATGAAGTTTACAACTGAAATCCCCTATTTATACAGTAAGGAGACGTAAATAGGAGGAGCATACGGCATTAACAGCTTTGAATTTACAAGGGAAGACTTGACCAAACAGCTTGATTTCATTAACTCTTATTTTGACTATGAATGTAGACACTTCCCCCCCCCCCCTTTGATGACTCCAATTTTGAGCATTTTTAATTGAACTCCTTTTGATTTTAAACAACAAATTGGGGTGGTTGTAATGTGGTTCATTTGCCTCATTAAAAACCTTACCAAGAAAACCCAATGGGAGAAAACTTGGATAAGGGAAAAAGAGTACAAATGGATCACATACCCATTTGTATGTTGTCTTGATCTTATACTAAAATCAGAGTGCTTTCAGGCACTTCTCCATTCAAGCTAAAGTTAATTTGTTGTGCATTCTCCTTGTTGAGTATTTTGCTGATTGCCTCTTTGAGGTTCTTGGCCTTGGCTCTGGTTAATTGTCCAGCTGGTAGTGCAAGAGCTTTTTCATGTTCCAGTGGTTCATTCCTAGCCATGAGCTTCTTCTTTTGTGTGCTTTCCATGCTCGTATCATCCCCCTCCTCTTGAAAAGGATTTGACCTCAAATCTGGTTCATCTGCAATGAAAAGCACAAGATTAGGAACATTGAAGCTTGAACTCACATTATACTAACCTTGAATATCAATTTGGTAGGCGTTGTTGCTGATCTTCTGAACTATCTTGAAAGGTCCATCTATCCTGCCATAAGTTTGAATTTTTTTTCAACTGGAAATCTTTTTTTTCATCAAGTGAATCCACACGAGGTCTCCCACCTCAAATACCATTTTACGTCTTCTTTTATTGGCCTTTCTTGCATATTGTTGGGTTCTGCCCTCAATATTCTTCCTTGCATTCTCATGGATTTGTTTAACAATCTCAGTTTTTCTTTTTCCATCAATACTAGCTCTTTCACTTAAAGGAAAAGGGGTTAGATCCAAAGGAGATAAAGGATTGAAACCGTAAACAATTTGAAAAGGAGAATACCTAGAAGCAGAATGTACAAAATGGTGATATGCAAATTCCGCAAGTGGTAAACATTCTTCCCATGGTCTAAAATTTCGTTTGATTGATGCACGCAATAAACTAGACAATTTTCTATTAACTACTTCAGTTTGACCATCCGTTTGTGGGTGACATGTTGTAGAAAACACCAACTTAGTTCCTAACTTAGACCAAAGAGTTTTCCAAAATTAACTCAAGAATTTAGTGTCTCTATCAGAAACTATGGTCCTATGCATTCTATGCAAGCAAACTACCTTTTAAAAGAACAGATTGGCTATCAGCCACAACAGAGATAGAATCTTTTCATATCTTTGTTCTAGGCATATCAACCACAAAATCCATTGATATGTCAATCCATTGATGAGTTGGAATGGGTAAAAGAGTGTACAAACTGTGCGGTTGAACCTTAGTCTTAGCCTGTTTGCATGTGGCACACCTTGCACAGATTCTTTTTACGTCTCTCTTCATGTGTGGCCAATGTATATGATCTTGCATTACTTTAAGAGTTTTGCACTACAAGAAAACATTAACATTTCCGACGGCATTTCCGACGGAAAAAAAACCATCGGACTTTTCCGACGAATTTACGATGGATACGCGACGGATAGCCAAGGGAACTAAACCGTGGGAGATCCGTCGATACTTTCCGATGCCAGAAAGATCATCGGTCAATCGATGGTAAAAACTGACGGTAAACCGTTGCATTTCCGACGAAAGCCTAATCATCGGGATATCCTCTTGAAACCGTCAGAAAGTTACCAACGTATCTAAAGCCATCGGTAATATTCCAACGATGTCCCGATGGATCCTGTGTTTTAGAGCCCGTCGGGAATCCGTCGGCAGATGTCGTCGGAAAACCATCGGAAATATTTGACCATTGTCGGATACCATCGGTAATCCATCGGAAATTTACGTACACTATTAGAATTTTGTGTTTATCTTTCGATGGTCGGAAACCGTTGGAAATCCATCGGTTTATGAAGATAAAATCTATTCAAAATACGTGAACATCCGGTTGTGGTCGATAACTGTTGGAATTCCGTCGGAAATAGAGAATATTCTGAAGAATAATCTTTTTAAAACTCGTAATTATCTGTTAAAAATTCTTAATAATCTGTTAAAAATTCTTAATAACCTGTTAAAATTTCGTGATAATATCTAATTTTCACTATAAATAAGCTATGATCTTTCAAAATTTTAAGAGAACAAAAAATTTTAAGAAAATGTGTTCTTCGGGTTCTTTTGAGTATTTTCGATCATGGATGGATAAACCTCGATATGATTCAACCACGGGGGAATTGACTGATGAATTTGCGCAAGGTGTTGAAGAGTTCATGACATTTGCATCAAAGAATAGCATGACATCGAAATACGGTAAAATGTATTGTCCGTGTATTAAATGTCGAAATCATAGATTAATCTCTATTAGAGAAGTACGTAATCATTTGTATAGGAATGGATTTATGCCGGGTTACAAAATTTGGTATTCACATGGAGAAACTGATGCAACGATGCAATATTATGGTAGTACTTCAAAAAGGATAGATAATACTAATGTTAGGGTAGAGAAACCGGCATCAGAAGTTGATATAAACCGAGGTACTTTTCAGATGGTGAATGATGCATTTCGTGAACAAAGAGAATCGTACATTGAAGATATTAGCAGAATAGAGGAACCTAATTTGGAAGCCCGGAAATTTTTTGATATGTTAGATGCATCCAAGCAGCCTTTGTATAAAGGATGTAGAGATGGATTATCGCCTTTATGTGCTGCAAGCAGGTTGATGACGATAAAGACGGATTTCAACTTGCCTGAAGATTATGTGAATGCGATAGCTGATTTTCTTAGAGATATATTACCTGAAGATAATATTTCACCTGCTTCATATTACGAGGTTCAAAAACTTGTAGATTGTCTTGGATTGCCGTATCAGATGATCGATGTATGTATTGACAACTGCATGATCTATTGGAGAAATGATGAAAACCGCATGAAGTGCCAATTTTGTCACAAACCTCGATTTCAAGAGACAAGCGGTAGAGTACCTATTCCGCATAAACAGATGTGGTATTTGCCATTAACAGAGAGGTTAAAGAGGTTATATCAATCAGAACACACTGCAAAACCTATGAGATGGCATGCAGAACATAATTCGAATGGAGAAACTGTGCATCCCTCGGATGTAGAAGCATGGAAACATTTTCAACAAGTTTATCCTAGTTTTGCATATGAGCCTAGAAACGTATACCTCGGGTTATCTACAGATGGATTCAACCGTTTTGGGAAGCATGGGAGGCAATACTCGTTGTGCCCAGTTATCGTTACACCTTATAATTTGCCTCCTTCTTTGTGCATGAAACGAGAGTTTTTATTTCTAACAATTCTCGTCCCCGGCCCAGAGCATCCTAAGCGATCGCTTGATATTTTCTTGCAGCCACTAATTCATGAGTTAAAAATATTATGGGAAAATGGTGTCAAAGCATTCGATGTTTCCAACCAACAAAACTTCTTGATGCGAGCTGTACTTATGTGGACGATAAGTGATTTTCCAGCATATGGTATCTTATCAGGATGGTCGACGCATGGAAGATTAGCATGCCCATATTGTCAAGATAATACTGATGCATTCCAACTGAAACACAGACGAAAGACTAGTTGGTTCGATTGTCATCGTCGATTTCTACCATAAGATCACCCATATCGCCGGAGCACGACATTGTTTAGGAAAAAACAAAAAAAATTTTGATGCTCCACCTCCTATTATTGACGGGAATTATATGTTGACTCAACTTAGAGATTTTGGTGCTGAGAGAACGGCTTCTTGTGGAGGTAATGGACATTACCCTGTTGATGGTTGTGGCGAATACCATAATTGGCACAAGAAGATCATTTTTTGGGATTTACCATATTGGAAGGACCATTTGTTGCGCCATAATCTAGATGTTATTCACATTGAGAAGAATTGTTTCGACAACATAATGAATACCGTTCTAAATGTGCAAGGAAAAACAAAAGATAATTTGAAAGCTAGATTGGATTTGCCGGATATTTGTTCCCGGAAGGAACTACATGTAATGTCAAATGGAAAATCATTGTCTCCCGCATTCCGGTTGGATGCGCACGCAAAAGATGAATTCTTTGACTGGATTAAGCATAGTGTCAAATTTCCAGATGGATACGCATTCGTAATTGTGTCGATACTATTGAAGGTAAATTTTCAGGGATGAAAAGTCATGATTGTCATGTTGTCATGCAAAGATTATTCCCATTTGCCTTTAGCGATCTATTGCCTAAAAACGTCTACGGAGCAATTGCAGGTACGACGGTTACATTATTTATTATATAAATAATAATATTTTCATATATTATATGATATTAAAATATATTTTTTATGTAGGGATTGGTGCTTTTTTCCGAGATTTATGTACAAGATCACTTACTGTAGACGATATCCGAAATTTGGAGGAAATAATACGGGTTCTCATTTGTAACCTGGAGAAAATATTTCCACCAGCATTTTTTGATGTTATGGAGCATCTTCCTATTCACCTCCTTGGAGAAGCAGCCCTTGGAGGACCTGTTCAGTACAGATGGATGTATCCTTTTGAGAGATATATGTTCCACCTAAAGAAAAAAAGTTAAAATTCTTGCCAGGGTTGAAGGTTCAATCGTCGCACAAAGTATTAATGAAGAAATATCTAACTTTGCTAGCTACTATTTTCCATCGCAAGTGCAAACAAAAAATAGACGACCTTCACGACATGATGATGGAGGAGAAAAACCAAGCTATCCAGTGTATGTGCCGGAAATATTTGCACAAATTGGACGTTTAAGTGGAAAAGGGAAGACGCGATGCCTATAAGAGGAGGAACACAATCACTTGCATTTGTATATTTTGACAAATTGCGATGACGTTTTGGAATATGAAAGGTACATTCAATTTAATTTTGTTTTTAGTTCTTATTATAAGTTATTGTTAATTTTTTTTTCATAATTAACAGGATATACATGGAACAAATACGTGTTCATTATTCAGATTACGTGTTCATTTTTTTGAAATATTGATTAAAATTACCGATGGCTTCCCGGCGGCTTTAGTAATTCCGTCGGGAAGCCGTCGACAATTTTATAATTAAAATTATTTTTTGGATTATTGACTCTACTGCCCGACGAATTTCCGACGGCCATTGTAAATTCCATCGGAAATCTGTCGGAAACCCGTTTGCAACGTGGGTAGAGCACGTGTCAATCATGCACGGTGTTATAAAAAATCCGACGGATTTACGTGGTAAACAAAATTAAAAACGCGGGGTTTCGCGAAAATTAATTGATGTAACGATGGATTTCCGATGGAATAGTCCGTCGGAAATATCGACTATAACCTACGACTTCTTCTTCTTCTTTCTCTCGCCGTTTCGCATTATCCTAGAAATTTCTTTGGTCAATCGCAGATTCCTCCTTTTCGCCGTTGCCCCTCGCCCCCGTTTTTCTCCTCGTCGCCGCCGATTCGCATCCATGTAAGTTTTATCGAAACAATGTGTTTATATAACAAAATTTTGCGATGTGTTTATATAAAACGATGTGTTTCTCATTCATGGTTATTAAGAGTTGTATAATTTTGCTTTGAACAATCCTATAATCTTAGTTAATTGGAGTTTCTATAGAACATACATTAGAGTTGGTCCCAAACTACCTCTGCTTCTCTTCCACCTCCATAGATAGATTCTTCCTTACTTTGCTAAAAGATTTTCTCTCACACTGGACAGTAAGTATTGCCCACAGAGCTTCAGATCTAGAAGACGAAGAAGAGTGTGTGTGGGGGAGAGAGAAACCCATTTTAAAACCCTAGAAATCTAGTGTTAATCTCGGTAATAAAGAAGGTTTTTTTTTACTAGATTTGATCAGTTTTGATTGCTTTGATTTTATCACTAATGCTATCGAATCCCTTGAAGCTCATGTTTAAAAAAAAAAGAGATCACAAGGGTTTTGAGCTTCGAAAGTGAATAGATTTGTGTTTATGAATGAGAGACTTTTCTTTTACTGTCAAGTGATGATAATCCACATATAATCTTCAAAATCCATCGACTACCATTAGGGAAGCATAAGAACAATTTAGGATTTTCTAAAAATTGTTGCTTTAAGTTGTTGTTTATGTCATTATTATAAAATAGAAAGTTTGCAAAATAGAAACTCAAAAATATGATTTTCTATTTTGGTGGTATATAAATATATTAAAAATAAAATAAAATTTTTAAAATAAAAAATAAAAATAAAATAAAATATATTTTTAAAAATAATAAAATTTAATATTAAAATAAAAAATCTTAAATTTAAAAGTAAAAAAGAATGTAAATATAATATCAAGATAGATGGATAAAATGTCACAATCATAATGTTTTAAGGTCGTATCAAGATTACCAAAGACGTGGTGAGTCATCGACTCCGAGTTTTGTACCAACTCAAGTTCCAGAATCTGCAAATGATTCTTTCCGACCAATGACAATTGAAGAATTGGTTCAGCAGCCTGGTCGTGAACTTCTCACATTTCTCGATCCGAGACGTCAAGGAAACTCGACATGGTAAATTAAATTTTCTATAATTATATTTAAAATAATTATTTTAATACTATTCTATAATTATATTTAAAATAATTATATTTAAAATAATTATTATAATACTATTGTAATAAAAATTCGTAGGTTTGGTATTTCAAACAATGGAATAAGCAAATCTATATTAAAGATGCTTCATTCTCTTTTGAATAAACCATATACCAAATTTTGAGATATTCCGTACGAAGAACGTCAGATTTGGTTCAGGACGTTTGCAGTACGTTATTTAAATTTTAAATATATAATTATTTTAAATAGTTTTTAATAATATTTTTAGTAATATATATTAAAATCTCGCAGCAAGAATTTACATAGGATCCCATGAACACAAAATTGGTGGAAGAAGCTTTCGAAAAAGAGGCCGCAGTACAATTTTCCCGCCACATGAACGAATGGAAACAAAAATGGAAAAAAAGGAAAAGATAAACCAAGAGGGTTGAATGAGTCGGTTTGGAACGACTTTATTCGTTATTGGGAATCTTCTACCGCTAAGGTCATCTCGAACACTAATTCGGAAAACTAGAAGAGCGACCGAGGAGGCAAAGGCATTTATATTCACAATGCTGGATCGACTAGTTTTCTCAGACGAGCCGATCAATTGGTAAATTAATTATTATATTAATTATTTATTATTATTTAAAAGTTTTAAAATTATTAATTTCGAATTTTTTTTATTTTTAGGCACAAGAAATTGGAGCGCCTCCAGATCACTTACAACTTCTCGAGGCCATCCACACAAACAAAAAAACTGGTCGTATCCAAGATGGTCTCGTTAGTGAGATCATCAAAAAAGAAAAAAAGAAAAAAGTGATATTCTAACCCAGCAATCTCAAGTTAGTTCTTCATCTTCGGTTGCCAAATTGCCGCGTTCTGAGATTAACCGTAATATTGTAAGATTTGTTTTAAATATATAATTAATATTATAATAATTTTCATTAAATTTTCTAATAATATTTTTTATTTTTACAGGAAGTACCATTTTCAAAGGATCGTCATCCAGGACTCGGGAGAGTTGCAGATACGGGTGGCGTAACATCTGTAGTTAGAAACGAGGAAAATGAGCAGTTAAAAGAAGAAATGGCATCCATGAAAATAGAGATGAATAATCTCAAAAACTTTGTAGAAATGATAAAAAATAAATTGTCTGATGATTTTTTTTCTCCTCCTTCTCCTCTTGCTCCTCCTATGTAATTTGTAATTTAAAATATATGTTTAATTATATTTATATTTATAATATTATTTTTATTAATTGTATGATTATTTTTTAAAATATTAATTTAAATTTTAAAAGAAAAAATTTATTAATTTATTTTTTTAATATTTATATTTTAAAAATATTTAGTTATTTAATTAAATATTTTTAAAATATAAATATTAAAACATATTTAATTATTTAATTAAATATTTTTAAAATATAAATATTAAAAAAATAAATTTTTTATTTTTTCAATTATTTCGTGTTTCCGACAGCTTAGGTCGTCGGAAATTTCTGACGGAAAATGCCGTCGGAAATGTGTTGCTATATCCAGACGGTTATAAACCATCGGGAAATATCATCGGACAATATTCCCGATTGCAAGTCATCGGAAAACGCCCTCGATAATTCGTCAGTGATTACCGATGGATGCGGACCATCGAATATCCGTCGGTAATTTCCGACGGAACCTTGTCATCGCAAATCTGTCGGCAAATTCCGACGGCGAACTTCATCGCTAATCTGTCGGAAATTCCCGATAACTTCCCGATGGAATCGAATTTCCGACAAAATAGTCCCGACGGACTATTTTCGTCGGAAAGTAGTCTAGAATCGGTTTTACCGACGTGTTTCCGATGGATGTGGCCGTTGGAAATACGCTGTTTTCTTGTAGTGTTGGCAACTCCAAAATGCCCCATCAGTCCTCCTCCATGAGCTTCCCTAACTAACAAGTCTCGAATACAACAGTTAGGCACACATAATCTATTATCATAAAATAGGAATCCTTCATGCCGATAGTATTTTACTTAAGCAAACTTTTTGCTAGCAATGTATACATCTTTAAATTCAAGATCAGTTTCATATATCTCTTTAAGTTTTTCAAAACCTAACAACTGAGCATCAAGAGTACAAATTAAGGCATACCTCTGTGACAATGTACCTGCCACAACATTCTCTTTACCTTGTTTATATTTAATGACATAACGGAAATGTTTTTATGAACTCAACCCACCGTGCATACCTTTTGTTCAGCATCTGTTGGCCCTTTAAGGGCTTGAGTGACTCATGTTCAGTGTGACTCACGAACTCCTTAGGCCACAAGTAGTGTTTCCAAGTTTGCAAAGCACGGACAAGGCGTACAATTCCTTGTCATAGGTTGGATAGTTGAGGGTGGCTCCTCCAAGCTTCTCACTGAAATAGGATATAGGTTTCTTATCCTACATCAAAACAGCTCCAATACCTATACCAGAAGTATCACATTCTATCTCAAAGGTTTTAAGAATATCAGGTAAAGATAGAAGAGGTGCATGTGCAAGCTTTTCTTTCAAAGCTTGGAATGATCTTTCTTGAGCTCATCCCCATTTGAATCCTACGTCTTTCTTGATTACTTCACTAAATGGGGAAGCAATAGTGCTAAAATCCTTGACAAAGAGTCTATAGAAGCCAGCAAGCCCATGGAAACTTCTCACTTCTACTGTTTTTGGACTTGGCCATTCCTTAATAGCTTTGACCTTCTCCTCATCAACCTTAATACCATCTGCACTTATAACAAAGCATAGGAACACAATGTAATCTGAACAAAAAGTGCATTTCTTAAGATTGGCATATAGTTTTTCTTTTCTAAGAATACTTAGAACCGATGTCAAATAACTAGCATGCTCTTCTAGATTCTTGCTGTAGATTAAGATGTCATCAAAGTATACTACAACAAAGACTCCTATGAATGCTCTAAGAACATGATTCATCAACCTCATGAAAGTACTAGGTGCATTTGTTAACCAAAATGGCATGACTAACCATTCATATAATCCATACTTAGTTTTAAATGCAGTTTTCCATTTATCCCCTTCCTTCATGCGTATTTGGTGGTACCCACTCGTAAGATCTATCTTAAAAAAGATTTTGGAACCATGCAATTCATCAAGCATGTTATCTAACCTAGGGATTGGATGGCGATACTTTACCGTAATGTTGTTGATTGCTGTACAATCAACGCACATGCGCCAGCTGCCATCTTTCTTTGACACAAGTAGAACTGGCACAGCACAACGACTCATGCTCTCCCTGATGTACCCCTTCTCCATTAGCTCATTAACTTGTCATTGCCACTCCTTAGTCTCAACTGGATTGGTTCTATAACCTGGTCTATTTAGTAGTGAGACTCCAGGTACAAAATCAATCTGATGTTCAATGCCTCTGATGGGTAGTAGCCCCTTTGGATTGTCTTTTGGAAAGACATCTTCATGATCCTTCAAAATAGAAGTCACTTCACTCGGTAATACCGGTGCAATGTTAGTTAAGCTCATTAGAGCTTCCTTATAGATAAACAAAAAAGCAGGTTGTTGTGAGAAGAGACGACCCTTCTTAACTCTACCAGTTCTCACAAAAACTTGAGTGTTTCTTGTTCTTGTTCTCACAGCTTCTATCACTTTTGGTGCTTATGGTTTCCTTTGAAGTTCCAGCTGTTTTCCTTTGCTCCAACACAAGCTGATCTTGGTACACCTCCTGTGGTGTCATAGGAACAAGTGTGATCTTCTTACTTTTGTGTTCAAACAAGTGTTGGTTGGTGTAACCATCATGAATGATCTTTCGATCAAATTGCCATGGTCTTCCAAGCAGAATGTGGCCAGCCTCCATTGGTAAAATATCACAAAGGACCTTATCTTGGTACTTTCTAATGGTTATAGGTACATTGACTCAACTGCTTACCTTCAATTCGCCACAACCATTAATCCATTGCAGCTTATACGGCTTCCAGACCTAACTTGTTTACCATAGTTTTACTAGCCACATTAGTGCAGTTGACTCCATCAATAATGATGCTGCAAACCTTTCCTTGGAAGTTGGATCTTGAGTGAAACAGGTTCTCTCTTTGCTAATGTTCTTTGGTTTTATTTTGTACCCTTAGGATTCTTTTTGTTACCAATAATTCTCCTGCCATAGGAGGTTCAAGATACTCTTCTGAAGAATGAGAAAAGACTTCTTCTTCCTCGGATTCTATTTCACCATTATCCAACAGAATCATGATCTTCTTGTTGGTGCATTCGTTTGGATAGTGCCCTCTTCCTTGGCATTTGAAACACTTCAAATCTCTTGTTCTAGTGAATGTAGTAGCTTCATATTTTCCCTTGACATCTTGAGTGGTCGTTGAAGGTTTGGAATCAAGTTTAGCTATCTGCTTTCCTTCCCCTTGGTAGCTAGGCTTATTGTTAGCTGCTCCATAGCTTGGCCTAGTCTAACGTTTTCTTTTTAGCTGCTGTTCCACCAGTATAGCGTTGTGTAACATTTCCTCTAGCTCCACATAATGTTCCAGCTCCATTCTATCTTGAATGTCACGGTTAATTCCTCCTAAAGATCTTGCCATAGTAGCTTCTCTATCTTCGAAAATGTCTGCCCTGATCATGAGGGTTTCCAGCTCCTGGTAATAGTCCTCAACACTTCGGCTTCCTTGATTGAGTCTCCTTAACGTTTGGTGAAGTTCACGGTGGTAATTGTTGGGCACAAACCTTTTCCTCATTATGGCTTTCATTTCAGCCCATGTTTCTACTGGATACTCACCATTACGTCTTCTGGAAGTCACCAATTGATCTCACCAGCTGATTGCATACTCATAAAACTCAGTAGCAGCTACGAGGACCTTGTTGAGCTCGGAATAGTGTTGACAATCAAACACCAGCTCGATCTTCTTCTCCCATTCCAGCTAAATTTCTAGATCATTTTTGCCATAGAATGATGGTATCATAAGTTTAAGACGTCCTAAGGTGTCATTAGGCTTACCCCTTTCTTCTCTTACACGCCTATGCCTCCTTTGGGTTCTACTACTGCCTTCACTGCCACGGCTATAGTAGGCTTCTGTTTCTTCATTATGGCCATGTCTAAAGGGATTCCTAGTTCTCCTTCGATCTTCTTCAGTGTTACTATTGTTCTGAACATCATCAAGCCGCAAATGAATGGCTTCCAGCTCTATTTGTAGTGCTTTCTTCATTTCTGCTACTAGAGCCTCCATTAACAAGTTTGGTGTTTCTGAAGTTTGATTTCCTCATGAAATAGCTACAAATACAATTAAAAAAATGTGTTAAAGGTACCTGTTCTAAAAAAAAAATTTGATGGAAGAGGAAGAGTTGCGAGTGTGTTATTTTCTAATGTGAAAATGCAATGGGTTGGGGTCGATTTGGATGTGATAAACTGATGCAATATTGGAAAAAAACAACAATGAAATTATATGAATAGGTTTTTTCGATTAAGCAACTGATGCACATCGATACACACAAGCTGATGCAATCTAAGTAGATGGAAGTGGAGAGATATAGAGATGAGGGATAGGGATAACCGATCAGAAGTATGCTGTGATACCAAATGATTAGAACCTCCCAAGGAATGCACTTCTGGATGCGGTTGAGATAGTCTTTGCAACAGAATGAATCAAAATTCAATATGTTCAAAGGTTGTGGATTGAAGGGTCACACAGTAGCCGCAGAAAACTACTGATTTAACTAAGATAGTAGCTTAGATATTACACACTAAGGCTACTAAATGTTGACTGAAGGATATTACACTCCAACAATAAGATAAGAAGAGAATCACTCTCAAACTGAAGAAACGAAGCTCTTTTATTTGAAAAGCTGAATGATGATTTTACAACTGAAAGGCCGTACTTACACTGTAAGGAGATGTAAATAGGAGGAGCCTACGACATTAAAAGGGCTGCATTTACAAGGGAAGATTTGACCAAAGAACTTAACTTCATTAACTTTTATTTTGAGTATGAATGTAGACACTTCCAGCCCCCCCCCCCTTGATGACGCCAATTTGGACCTGTTTAAGTGGGATCCTTTTGATTTTAAGCAACAAATTGGGTTGGTTGTAATGTGATTTATTTGCCTCACTAAAAATCTTACCAAGAAAACCCAATGGGAGAAAACTTGGATAAGGGAAAAAGAGTACAAATGGATCACATACCCATTTGTATGCTGTCTTGAGCTTGTAATAAAATCAGAGTGCTTTCAGGCACTTCTCCATTCAAGCTCAAGTGAATTTGTTGTGCATTCTCCTTGTTGAGCATGCTGCTGATTGCCTCTTTCAATGTCTTGGCCTTGGCTTGGGTTAATGGTCCAGCTGATAGTGCAAGAGTTTCTTCATGTTCCACTGGTTCATTCCTAGCCATGAGCTTCTTCCTTAATTTGTGTGCTTTTCATGCTCATATCAAAAAGTTATGGACGATTTAGTGCAAACATACCAAGTTGATCGGCTGGTTAAAATGATCATTCTGAACTGAACATTGGTGCACCTTGAGTAAAGGTTTATAAATGAAGCATAACGCATGGCATCACGCAGTTTGGTAGACATTGGATTAGTTGGAGGTTTTGTCGTAGCTATTTTGGTCTCAAATGTTGTCACAATATAGAAAATTGAGCTAGATTAACGTGGGCGTTGGATTCATATCATTTTGATCTCTAAATCAAATGTTAAAGGCGATATAATGCGGACATGTCAAGTTGATAAGCTAGTTAAAATGACCATTCTAAACTGATCATTGATGCTCATTGAGCAATGGTTTACAAATGAAGCATAATGTGTGACATCATGCAATTTGGGATAGATTGGATTACTTGGAGGCTTTGTGGTAGCTATTGCGGTCTTCAATTTTGTAAAAATATATAAAATTGAGCTAGCTTAACTTGGCCATTGGATTCATGTCATTCGGAACACTAAATCAAAAGTTACGGACGATTTACTACAATCATGTCAAGTTGATTGGCCAGTTAAAATGATCATTCTAAGCTAATCAATGGTGCTCCTTTATTAAAGGCTTATAAATGAAGCATAATGCATGGCATCACACAATTTAGAATACATTGGATTACTTGGAGGCTTTGTCGTAGCTCTTTTAGTCTAAAATATTGTCATAATATTGAAAATTGAACTAGCTTAACATGGGCGTTGGATTCGTGACATTGTGAACTCTAAATGAAAAGTTACAAACCATTGAGGGCGGGCGTGTCAAGTTGATCGGCCATTTAAAAGAATCATTCTAAACTGATCATTGTTACTCCTTGAGTAAAGGCTTATAAATGAAGCATAATGCATGCCATCACATAATTTTGGATACATTTGATTACTTGGGAGTTTTTTCATATCTCTTTTAGTCTCAAATGTTGTCACAATATTGAAAATTGAGCTAGATTAACGTGGCCGTTGGATTCCTGTCCTTTTGAGTTCTAAATCAAATGTTAAACACAATTTAGTGCAGACATGTCAAGTTGATCAGCTAGTTAAAATGATCATTCTAAGCAGATCAATGGTGCTCATTGAGCAAAGGTTTACAAATGAAGCATAATGCATGGCATCACGAAGTTTAGGATATATTGGTTTACTTGGAGGATTTTTTGTAACCATTTTGGTCTTAAACATTTTCATAATATAGAATATTAAGGTAGCTTAATGTGGGCGTTGGATTCTTGTAATTCTAAACTCTAAATCAAAACTTACAGACGATTTAGTGCGGTTATGTCAAGTTGATTGGCTAGTTAAAATGATCATTCTTAATTGATCCATAGTGCTCCTAATGCATGGCATCACGTAGTTTGGGATACATTGGATTACTTGGAGGATTTGTCGTAGCTATTTCTATCTTAAATTTTGTCACAATATAGAAAATTGAGCTAGCTTAACGTGGGCATTGGATTCATGTCATTATGAACTCTAAATCAAACGTTACGGACGATTTAGTGCTGACATGTCAAGTTTATGACCTACTTAAATTGATCATTCTAAACTGATCATTGGTGCTCATTGAGCACAAATGAAGCATAAAGCATGGCATCACGCAGTTTGGGATAGATTGGATTACTTGGAGGCTTTGTTGTTCATATTTTGGTCTTAAACTTTTTCACAATATAGAATATCGATCACAATATAGAATATTGAGCTAGCTTAATGTGGACGTTGGATTCTTATAATTCTAAACTCTAAATTAAAAGTTACCGACACTTTAGTGCGGTCTTGTCAAATCAGTTGGCCAGTTAAAATGATAATTCTTAACTGATCATCCGTGCTGCTTGAGGAAAGGATTATAAATGAAGCATAATGCATGACATCACACAATTTGGGATACATTGGATTACTTGGGGGATTTGTCGTAGCTCTTTGAGTAAATGTTTACAAATGAAGCATAATGCAAGGCATCACGCATTTTAGGATAGATTGGATTACTTGGAGGAATTTTCATAGCTATTTCGACCTTAAATTTTGTAACAATATAGAAAATTAAGCTAGTTTAACGTGGGCGTTGGATTCATGTAATTCTGAACTCTAAATCAAACGTTACGAACAATTTAGTGCAGAAATGTCAAGTTGATCGGCCAGTTAAAATGATTATTCTAAACTTATCACTGGTGAGTAAAGGCATATAAATAAAGCATAATGCATGGCATCATGCAGTTCGGATACATTGGATTACTTGGAGGCTTTGTCGTAGCTCTTTCAGTCTCAAATGTTTTTACAATATTCAAAATTGAGCTAGAGTAACGTGGCACTTGGATTCATGTCATTTTGAGCTCTAAATGAAATGTTAAAAACAATTTAGTGCGAACATGTCAAGTTGATCAGCTAGTTAAAATGAGCATTCTAAATTGACCATTGGTGCAAATTGAGCAAAGGTTTACAAATGAAGCATAATGCATGGCATCACGTAGTTTAAGATAGATTGGATTACTTAGAGGCATCACGTAGTTTAAGATAGATTGGATTACTTGGAGGCATTGCCGTAGCTATTTCGGTATTTAATTTTGCAACATTATAGAAAATTAAGCTAGCTTAACTTTGGCGTTGGATTCGTGTCATTCTAAACTATAAATCAAAATTTAAGGACAATTTGGTGCAGACATGTCAAGTTGATATGCCAGTTAAAATGATAATTCTAAACTGATCATTGGTGCTCCTTGAGTAAAGTCTTATAAATGAAATATAATGCATGGTATCACGCAGTTTTGGATACATTTGATTACTTGGAGGCATTGTCGTAGCTCCTACCGTTTCAAATGTTGTCACAATTTTGAAAATTAAACTAGATTAACGTGGCCATCGGATTCATGTCATTTTGAGCTTTAAAGCAAATGTTAAAGACAATTTAGTGTGGACATGTCAAGTTGATCAGCTAGTTAAAATAATTATTATAAACTGATCATTGGTGCTCATTGAGCAAAGGTTTACAAATGAAGCATAATGCATGGCATCACGCAGTTTGGTATATATTGGATTACTTTAAGGCTTTGTCGTAACTATTTTGGTCTTAAATTTTGTAAGAATTTAGAAAATTAAGCTAGGTTAACTTGGGCATTGGATTCGTGTCATTCTGAATCATTCAAAAGTTACAAACAATTTAGTGAGGACATGTTAAGGTTATCGGGCAGTTCAAATTATTATTCTAAACTAATCATTGGTACTGCTTGAGTAAAGACTTATAATGAAGCATAATTCATGGCATCACGAAATTCGGATACATTGGGTTACTTGGAGGCTTTGTCGTAGCTCTTTCAGTCTAAAATGTTGTCACAATATTGAAAATTGAGCTAGATTAACGTGGCCCTTGGATTCATGTCATTTGGAGCTCTAAATCAAATGTTAAAAACAATTTAGTGCAAACATGTCAAATTGAGCAGCGAGTTAAAATGATCATTCTAAACTGATCATTGGTGCTCATTGAGTAAATGTTTACAAATGAAGCATAATGCATGGCATCACGCATTTTAGGATAGATTGGATTACTTGGACGAATTTTTATAGCTATTTCGGTCGTAAATTTTGTAACAATATAGAAAATTAAGCTAGTTTAACATGGGCATTGGATTCATGTCATTCTGAACTGTAAACCAAAAGTTACGAACGATTTAGTGAAGACATGTCAAGTCGATCGGCCAGTTAAAATGATCATTCTAAACTGATCATTGGTACTCCTTGAGTAAAGGCTTATAAATAAAACGTAATGCATGGTATCGTGCAGTTGGGATACATTGGATTACTTGGAGGCTTTTTCATAACTCTTTCAATCTCAAATGTTGTTAGAATATTTAAAATTGAGCTAGATTAACGTGGCACTAGGATTCATGTCATTTTGAGATCTAAATCAAATGTTAAAGACAATTTAGTGCGGACATGTCAAGTTATTCAGCTAGTTAAAATGATCATTCTATACTGACCATTGGTGCTCATTGAGCAAAGGTTTACAAATGAAGCATAATGCATGGCATCATGCAGTTTACGATAGAGTGGATTACTTGGAGGCATTGCCTCAGCTATTTCGGCATTTAATTTTGCAACAATAGAGAAAATTAAACTAGCTTAACTTTGCTGTTGGATTCGTGTCATTCTAAACGGTAAATCAAAACTTACGGACAATTTGGTGCAGACATGCCCAAGTGTATCGGCTGGTTAAAATCATAATTCTAAACTGATCATTGGTGCTCATTGAGTAAAGTTTTATAAATGAAATATAATGCATGGCATTACGCAGTTTGGGATACATTGGATTACTTGTACGCTTTGTCGTAGATCTTATAGTTTCAAATATTGTCACAATATTGAAAATTAAGCTAGATTAACGTGGCCATTGGATTCGTGTCATTCTGAACTCTAAACAAAATGTTAAAGACAATTTAGTGTGGACATGTCAAGTTGATCAGCTAGTTAAAATGATCATTATAAACTGATCATTAGTGCTCGTTGAGCAAGGGTTTACAAATGAAGCATAATGCATGGCATCACCAAGTTTTGGATAGATTGGATTATTTTTAGGCTTTTTCGTAGCTATTTCGGTCCTAAATTTTGTAAAAGTACAGAAAATTGAGCTAGGTTAAGTTGGGCATTGGATTCATGTCATTCTAAATCATTCAAAAGTTGCGAACAATTTAGTGCGGACATGTCAAGTTGATCGGACTGTTAAAAATGATTATTCTAAACTTATCATTGGTGCTACTTGAGTAAAGGCTTATAAATGAAGCATAATGCATGGCATCACACAATTTGGGATACATTGGGTTACTTGGAGGCTTTGTCGTAACTCTTTCAGTCTTAAATGTTGTCACAATATTGAAAATTGAGTAAGATTAACATGGCCCTTGGATTCATGTCATTTTGAGCTCTAAATGAAATGTTAAAAACAATTTAGTGCGAACATGGCAGGTTGATCAGCTAGTTAAAATGAGCATTCTAAATTGACCATTGGTGCAATTGAGCAAAGGTTTACAAATGAAGCATAATGCATGGCATCACGTAGTTTAAGATAGATTGGATTATTTGGAGGCTTTGGCGTAGCTATTTTGGTACTTAATTTTGCAACATTATAGAGAATTGAGCTAGCTTAACTTTGGCGTTGGATTCGTGTCATTCTAAACAGTAAATCTAAACTTAAGGACAATTTGGTGCAGACATGTCAAGTGGATCGGCCAGTTAAAATGATAATTCTAAACTGATCATTGGTGCTCCTTGAGTAAAGTCTTATAAATGAAATATAATGCATGGTATCACGCAGTTTTGGATACATTTGATTACTAGGAGGCATTGTCGTAGCTCCTACCGTTTCAAATGTTGTCACAATTTTGAAAATTCAACTAGATTAACGTGGCCATCGGATTAATGTCATTTTGAGCTTTAAAGCAAATGTTAAATACAATTTAGTGTGGACATGTCAAGTTGATCAGCTAGTTAAAATAATCATTATAAACTGATCATTGGTGCTCATTGAGCAAAGGTTTACAAATGAAGCATAATGCATGGTATCACGCAGTTTGGTATAGATTGGATTACTTTAAGGCTTTTTCGTGACTATTTTGGTCTTAAATTTAGTAAAAATATAGAAAATTGAGCTAGGTTAACTTGGGCATTGGATTCGTGTCATTGTATCTCATTCAAAAGTTTCGAACAATTTAGTGACGACATGTCAAGGTTATCGGCCAGTTAAAATGATTATTCTAAACTATTCATTGGTGCTTTTTGAGTAAAGACTGATAAATGAAGCATAATCCATGGCATCACGGAATTCGGATACATTGGGTTACTTGGAGGCTTTGTCGTAGCTCTTTCAGCCTAAAATGTTGTCACAATATTGAAAATTGAGCTAGATTAACGTGGCCCTTGGATTCATGTCATTTTGAGCTCTAAATCAAATGTTAAAAACAATTTAGTGTGAACATGTCAAGTTGATCGTTAGTTAAAATGATCATTCTAAACTGATCAATGGTGCTCATTGAGTAAATGTTTACAAATGAAGCATAATTCATGGCATCACGCATTTTTGGATAGATTGGATTACTTGGACGCATTTTCAAAGGTATTTCGGTCTTAAATTTGTAACAATATAAAAAATCTAGTTTAACGTGGGCATTGGATTCATGTCATTCTGAACTGTAAATCAAAAGTTAAAAAGATTTAGTGAAGACATGTCAAGTTTACCGGCCAGTTAAAATGATCATTCTAAACTGATCTTTGGTGCTCCTTGAGTAATGGCTTATAAATAAAGCATAATGCAAGACATCATGCAATTGGGATACATTGGATTACTTGGAGGCTTTTTCGTAGCTCTTTCAATCTCAAATGTTGTTACAATATTTAAAATTGAGCTAGATTAACGTGGCACTAGGATTCATGTCATTTTGATATCTAAATCAAATGTTAAAGACAATTTAGTGCGGACATGTCAAGTTATTCAGCTAGTTAAAACGATCATTATAAACTGACCATTAGTGCTCATTGAGCAAAGGTTTAGAAATGAAGCATAATGCATGGCATCATGCAGTTTACGATAGTGTGGATTACTTGGAGGCATTGCCGTAGCTATTTCGGTATTTAATTTTGCAACAATATAGAAAATTAAGCTAACTTAACTTTGGCGTTGGATTCGTGTCATTCTAAACGGTAAATCAAAACTTACAGACAATTTAGTGCAGACATGCACAAGTGAATCGGGCAGTTAAAATGATAATTCTAAACTAATCATTGGTGCTCCTTGAGTAAATTCTTATAAATGAAATGTAATGCATGGTATCACGCTGTTTTGGATACATTTTGATTACTTGGAGGCATTGTCGTAGCTCCTACCGTTTCAAATGTTGTCACAATTTTGAAAATTAAACTAGATTAACGTGGCCATCGGATTAAAGTCATTTTGAGCTTTAAAGCAAATGTTAAAGACAATTTAGTGTGGACATGTCAAGTTGATCAGCTAGTTAAAATAATCATTATAAACTGATCATTGGTGCTCATTGAGCAAAGGTTTACAAATGAAGCATAATGCATGGCATCACGCAGTTTGGTATAGATTGGATTACTTTAAGGCTTTTTCGTGACTATTTTGGTCTTAAATTTAGTAAAAATATAGAAAATGGAGCTAGGTTAACTTGGGCATTGGATTCGTGTCATTCTATCTCATTCAAAAGTTTCGAACAATTTAGTGAGGACATGTCAAGGTTATCGGCCAGTTAAAATGATTATTCTAAACTATTCATTGGTGCTCTTTGAGTAAAGATTGATAAATGAAGCATAATGCATGGCATCACGAAATTCGGATACATTGGGTTACTTGGAGGCTTTGACGTAGCTCTTTCAGTCTAAAATGTTGTCACAATATTGAAAATTGAGCTAGATTAACGTGACCCTTGGCTTCATGTCATTTTGAGCTCTAAATCAAATGTTAAAAACAATTTAGTGTGAACATGTCAAGTTTATCAGCTAGTTAAAATGATCATTCTAAACTGATCAATGGTGCTCATTGAGTAAATGTTTACAAATGAAGCATAATTCATGGCATCACACATTTTTGGATAGATTGGATTACTTGGACGCATTTTCAAAGGTATTTCGGTCTTAAATTTGTAGCAATATAAAAAATCTAGTTTAACGTGGGCATTGGATTCATGTCATTCAGAACTGTAAATCAAAAGTTAAAACGATTTAGTGAAGACATGTCAAGTTGACCGGCCAGTTAAAATGATCATTCTAAACTGATCTTTGGTGCTCCTTGAGTAATGGCTTATAAATAAAGCATAATGCAAGACATCATGCAATTGGGATACATTGGATTACTTGGAGGCTTTGTCGTAGCTCTTTCAATCTCAAATGTTGTTACAATATTTAAAATTGAGCTAGATTAACATGGCACTAGGATTCATGTCATTTTGATATCTAAATCAATTGTTAAAGACAATTTAGTGCGGACATGTCAAGTTATTCAGCTAGTTAAAATGATCATTATAAACTGACCATTGGTGCTCATTGAGCAAATGTTTAGAAATGAAGCATAATGCATGGCATCATGCAGTTTACGATAGTGTGGATTACTTGGAGGCATTGCCGTAGCTATTTCGGTATTTAATTTTGCAACAATATAGAAAATTAAGCTAACTTAACTTTGGCGATGGATTCGTGTCATTCTAAATGGTAAATCAAAACTTACGGACAATTTAGTGCAGATATGCACAAGTGAATCGGGCAGTTAAAATGAAAATTCTAAACTAATCATTGGTGCTCCTTGAGTAAAGTCTTATAAATGAAATATAACGCATGGTATCACGCTGTTTTGGATACATTTGATTACTTGGAGGCATTGTCGTAGCTCCTACCATTTCAAATGTTGTCACAATTTTGAAAATTAAACTAGATTAACGTGGCACTAGGATTCAAGTCATTTTGAGATCTAAATCAAATGTTAAAGACAATTTAGTGCGGACATGTCAAGTTATTCAGCTAGTTAAAATGATCATTATAAACTGACCATTGGTGCTCATTGAGCAAAGGTTTACAAATGAAGCATAATGCATGGCATCATGCAGTTTACGATAGAGTGGATTACTTGGAGGCATTGCCGTAGCTATTTTGGTTTTTAATTGTGCAACAATATAGAAAATTAAGCTAACTTAACTTTGGCGTTGGATTCGTGTCATTCTAAAAAGTAAATCAAAACTTACAATTTAGTGCAGACATGCACAAGTGAACCGGGCAGTTAAAATGATAATTCTAAACTACTCATTGGTGCTCCTTGAGTAAAGTCTGATAAATGAAATATAATGCATGGTATCACGCAGTTTTGGATACATTTGATTACTTGGAGGCATTGTCGTAGCTCCTACCGTTTCAAATGTTGTCACAATTTTGAAAATTAAACTAGATTAACGTGGCCATCAGATTCATGTCATTTTGAGCTTTAAAGCAAATGTTAAAGACAATTTAGTGTGGACATGTCAAGTTGATCAGCTAGTTAAATTAATCATTATAAACTGATCATTGGTGCTCATTGAGCAAAGGTTTACAAATGAAGCATAATGCATGGCATCACGTAGTTTGGTATAGATTGGATTACTTTAAGGCTTTCTCATGACTATTTTGGTCTTAAATTTAGTAAAAATATAGAAAATTGAGCTAGGTTAACTTGGGCATTGGATTCGTGTCATTCTATCTCATTCAAAAGTTTCGAAAAATTTAGTGAGGACATGTCAAGGTTATCGGCCAGTTAAAATGATTATTCTAAACTATTCATTGGTGTTCTTTGAGTAAAGACTGATAAATGAAGCATAATGCATGGCATCACGAAATTCAGATACATTGGGTTACTTGGAGGCTTTGTCGTTGCTCTTTCAGTCTAAAATGTTGTCACAATATTGAAAATTGAGCTAGATTAACGTGGCCCTTGGCTTCATGTCATTTTGAGCTCTAAATCAAATGTTAAAAACAATTTAGTGTGAACATGTCAAGTTGATCAGCTAGTTAAAATGATCATTTTAAACTGATCAATGGTGCTCATTGAGTAAATGTTTACAAATGAAGCATAATTCATGGCATCACGCATTTTTGGATAGATTGGATTACTTGGACACATCTTCAAAGGTATTTCGGTCTTAAATTTGTAACAATATAAAAAAGCTAGTTTAACATGGGCATTGGATTCATGCCATTCTGAACTGTAAATCAAAAGTTAAAACAGTTTAGTGAAGACATGTCAAGTTGACCGGCCAGTTAAAATGATCATTCTAAACTGATCTTTGGTGCTCCTTGAAAAATGGCTTATAAATAAAGCATAATGCAAGACATCATGCAGTTGGGATACATTGGATTACTTGGAGGCTTTGTCGTAGCTCTTTCAATCTCAAATGTTGTTACAATATTAAAAATTGGGCTAGATTAACGTGGCACTAGGATTCATGTCATTTTGAGATCTAAATCAAATGTTAAAGACAATTTAGTGCGGACATGTCAAGTTATTCAGCTAGTTAAAATGATCATTATAAAATGACCATTGGTGCTCATTGAGCAAAGGTTTACAAATGAAGCATAATTCATGGCATCATGCAGGTTACGATAGAGTGGATTACTTGGAGGCATTGCCGTAGCTATTTTGGTATTTAATTTTGCAACAATATAGAAAACTAAGCTAACTTAACTTTGGCGTTGGATTCGTGTCATTTTAAACGGTAAATCAAAACTTACGGACAATTTAGTGCAGACATGCACAAGTGAATCGGGTAGTTAAAATGATAATTCTAAACTAATCATTGGTGCTCCTTGAGTAAAGTCTGATAAATGAAATATAATGCATGGTATCACGCAGTTTTGGAAACATTTGATTACTTGGAGGCATTGTCGTAGCTCCTACCGTTTCAAATGTTGTCACAATTTTGAAAATTAAACTAGATTAACGTGGCCATCGGATTCATGTCATTTTGAGCTTTAAAGCAAATGTTAAAGACAATTTAGTGTGGACATGTCAAGTTAATCAGCTAGTTCAAATAATCATTATAAACTGATCATTGGTGCTCATTGCGCAAAGGTTTACAAATGAAGCATAATGCATGGCATCACGCAGTTTGGTATAGATTGGTTTACTTTAAGGCTTTTTCTTGACTATATTGGTCTTAAATTTAGTAAAAAATAGAAAATTGAGGTAAGGTAACTTGGGCATTGGATTCGTGTCATTCTATCTCATTCAAAAGTTTCGAACAATTTTGTAACGACATGTCAAGGTTATCGGCTAGTTAAAATGATTATTCTAAACTATTCATTGGTGCTCTTTGAGTAAAGACTTATAAATGAAGCATAATGCATGGCATCACCGAAATTCGGATACATTGGGTTACTTGGAGGCTTTGTCGTAACTGTTTCAGTCTAAAATGTTCTCACAATATTGAAAATTGAGCTAGATTAACGTGGCCCTTGGCTTCATGTCATTTTGAGCTCTAAATCAAATGTTAAAAACAATTTAGTGTGAACATGTCAAGTTGATCAGCTAGTTAAAATGATCATTCTAAACTGATCAATGGTGCTCATTGAGTAAATGTTTACAAATGAAGCATAATTCATGGCATCACGCATTTTTGGATAGATTGGATTACTTGGACACATCTTCAAAGGTATTTCGGTCTTAAATTTGTAACAATATAAAAAAGCTAGTTTAACATGGGCATTGGATTCATGCCATTCTGAACTGTAAATCAAAAGTTAAAACAGTTTAGTGAAGACATGTCAAGTTGACCGGCCAGTTAAAATGATCATTCTAAACTGATCTTTGGTGCTCCTTCAAAAATGGCTTATAAATAAAGCATAATGCAAGACATCATGCAGTTGGGATACATTGGATTACTTGGAGGCTTTGTCGTAGCTCTTTCAATCTCAAATGTTGTTACAATATTAAAAATTGGGCTAGATTAACGTGGCACTAGGATTCATGTCATTTTGAGATCTAAATCAAATGTTAAAGACAATTTAGTGCGGACATGTCAAGTTATTCAGCTAGTTAAAATGATCATTATAAAATGACCATTGGTGCTCATTGAGCAAAGGTTTACAAATGAAGCATAATTCATGGCATCATGCAGGTTACGATAGAGTGGATTACTTGGAGGCATTGCCGTAGCTATTTTGGTATTTAATTTTGCAACAATATAGAAAATTAAGCTAACTTAACTTTGGCGTTGGATTCGTGTCATTTTAAACGGTAAATCAAAACTTACGGACAATTTAGTGCAGACATGCACAAGTGAATCGGGTAGTTAAAATGATAATTCTAAACTAATCATTGGTGCTCCTTGAGTAAAGTCTGATAAATGAAATATAATGCATGGTATCACGCAGTTTTGGATACATTTGATTACTTGGAGGCATTGTCGTAGCTCCTACCGTTTCAAATGTTGTCACAATTTTGAAAATTAAACTAGATTAACGTGGCCATCGGATTCATGTCATTTTGAGCTTTAAAGCAAATGTTAAAGACAATTTAGTGTGGACATGTCAAGTTAATCAGCTAGTTCAATTAATCATTATAAACTGATCATTGGTGCTCATTGCGCAAAGGTTTACAAATGAAGCATAATGCATGGCATCACGCAGTTTGGTATAGATTGGTTTACTTTAAGGCTTTTTCTTGACTATTTTGGTCTTAAATTTAGTAAAAAATAGAAAATTGAGCTAAGGTAACTTGGGCATTGGATTCGTGTCATTCTATCTCATTCAAAAGTTTCGAACAATTTTGTAACGACATGTCAAGGTTATCGGCCAGTTAAAATGATTATTCTAAACTATTCATTGGTGCTCTTTGAGTAAAGACTTATAAATGAAGCATAATGCATGGCATCACCAAAATTCGGATACATTGGGTTACTTGGAGGCTTTGTCGTAACTGTTTCAGTCTAAAATGTTCTCACAATATTGAAAATTGAGCTAGATTAACGTGGCCCTTCGATTCATGTCATTTTGAGCTCTAAATCAAATGTTAGAAACAATTTAGTGTGAACATGTCAAGTTGATCAGCAAGTTAAAATTATCATTCTAAACTGATCAATAGTGCTCATTGAGTAAATGTTTACAAACGAAGCATAATTCATGGCATCACGCATTTTTGGATAGATTGGATTACTTGGACGCATTTTCAAAGGTATTTCGGTCTTAAATTTGTAACAATATAAAAAAGCTAGTTTAACGTGGGCATTGGATTCATGTCATTCTGAACTGTAAATCAAAAGTTAAAACGATTTAGTGAAGACATGTCAAGTTGACCGGCCAGTTAAAATGATCATTCTAAACTGATCTTTGGTGCTCCTTAAGTAATTGTTTATAAATAAAGCATAATGCAAGACATCATGCGGTTGGGATACATTGGATTACTTGGAGGCTTTGTCGTAGCTCTTTCAATCTCAAATGTTGTTACAATATTAAAAATTGAGCTAGATTAACGTGGCACTAGGATTCATGTCATTTTGAGATCTAAATCAAATGTTAAAGACAATTTAGTGCGGACATGTCAAGTTATTCAGCTAGTTAAAATGATCATTATAAACTGACCATTGGTGCTCATTGAGCAAAGGTTTACAAATGAAGCATAATTCATGGCATCATGCAGGTTACGATAGAGTGGATTACTTGGAGGCATTGCCGTAGCTATTTTGGTATTTAATTTTGCAACAATATAGAAAATTAAGCTAACTTAACTTTGGCGTTGGATTCGTGTCATTTTAAACGGTAAATCAAAACTTACGGACAATTTAGTGCAGACATGCACAAGTGAATCGGGTAGTTAAAATGATAATTCTAAACTAATCATTGGTGCTCCTTGAGTAAAGTCTGATAAATGAAATATAATGCATGGTATCACGCAGTTTTGGATACATTTGATTACTTGGAGGCATTGTCGTAGCTCCTACCGTTTCAAATGTTGTCACAATTTTGAAAATTAAACTAGATTAACGTGGCCATCGGATTAATGTCATTTTGAGCTTTAAAGCAAATGTTAAAGACAATTTAGTGTGGACATGTCAAGTTGATCAGCTAGTTAAAATAATCATTATAAACTGATCATTGGTGCTCATTGAGCAAAGGTTTACAAATGAAGCATAATGCATGGCATCACGCAGTTTGGTATGGATTGGATTACTTTAAGGCTTTTTCGTGACTATTTTGGTCTTAAATTTAACAAAAATATAGAAAATTGATCTAGGTTAACTTGGGCATTGGATTCGTGTCATTCTATCTTATTCAAAAGTTTCGAACATTTTAGTGAGGACATGTCAAGGTTATCGGCCAGTTAAAATGATTATTCTAAACTATTCATTGGTCCTCTTTGAGTAAAGACTGATAAATGAAGCATAATGCATGGTATCATGAAATTCGGACACATTGGGTTACTTGGAGGCTTTGTCGTAGGTCTTTCAGTCTAAAATGTTGTTACAATATTGAAAATTGAGCTAGATTAACGTGGCCCTTGGATTCATGTCATTTTGAGCTCTAAATCAAATGTTAAAAACAATTTAGTGTGAACATGTCAAGTTGATCAGCTAGTTAAAATGATCATTCTAAACTGATCAATGGTGCTCATTGAGTAAATGTTTGCAAATGAAGCATAATTCATGGCATCACGCATTTTTGGATATATTGGATTACTTGGACGCATTTTCAAAGGTATTTCGGTCTTAAATTTGTAACAATATAAAAAAGCTAGTTTAACGTGGGCATTGGATTCATGTCATTCTGAACTGTAAATCAAAAGTTAAAACGATTTAGTGAAGACATGTCAAGTTGATCGGCCAGTTAAAATGATCATTCTAAACTGATCTTTGGTGCTCCTTTAGTAATGGCTTATAAATAAAGCATAATGCAAGACATCATGCTGTACGGATACAATGGATTACTTGGAGGCTTTGTCGTAGCTTTTTCAATCTCAAATGTTGTTACAATATTTAAAATTGAGCTAGATTAACGTGGCATTAGGATTCATGTCATTTTGAGATCTAAATCAAATGTTAAGGGCAATTTAGTGCGGACATGTCAAGTTATTCAGCTAGTTAAAATGATCATTATAAACTGACCATTGGTGCTCATTGAGCAAAGGTTTACAAATGAAGCATAATGCATGACATCATGCAGTTTACGATTGAGTGGATTACTTGGACGCATTGCCGTAGCTATTTTGGTATTTAATTTTGCAACAATATAGAAAATTAAGCTAACTTAACTTTGGCTATGGATTCATGTCATTCTAAACGGTAAATCAAAACTTACGGACAATTTAGTGCAGACATGCACAAGTGAATCGGGCAGTTAAAATGATAATTCTAAACTAATTATTGGTGCTCCTTGAGTAAAGTCTTATAAATGAAATATAATGCATGGTATCACGCAGTTTTGGATACATTTGATTACTTGGAGGGATTGTCGTAGCTCCTACCATTTCAAATGTTGTCACAATTTTGAAAATTAAACTAGATTAACGTGGCCATCGGATTCATGTCATTTTGAGCTTTAAAGCAAATGTTAAAGACAATTTAGTGTGGACATGTCAAGTTGATCAGCTAGTTAAAATAATTATTATAAACTGATCATTGGTGCTCATTGAGCAAAGGTTTACAAATGAAGCATAATGCATGGCATCACGCAATTTGGTATAGATTGGATTACTTTAAGGCTTCTTCGTGACTATTTTGGTCTTAAATTTAGTAAAAATATAGAAAATTGAGCTAGGTTAATTTGGGCATTGGATTCGTGTCATTCTATCTTATTCAAAAGTTTTGAACAATTTAGTGAGGACATGTCAAGGATATCGGCCAGTTAAAATGATTATTCTAAACTATTCATTGGTCCTCTTTGAGTAAAGACAGATAAATGAAGCATAATGCATGGCATCACGAAATTCGGACACATTGGGTTACTTGGAGGCTTTGTCGTAGCTCTTTCAGTCTAAAATGTTGTCACAATATTGAAACTTGAGCTAGATTAACGTGGCCCTTGGATTCATGTCATTTTGAGCTCTAAATCAAATGTTAGAAACAATTTAGTGTGAACATGTAAAGTTGATCAGCAAGTTAAAATTATCATTCTAAACTGATCAATGGTGCTCATTGAGTAAATGTTTACAAATGAAGCATAATTCATGGCATCACGCATTTTTGGATAGATTGGATTACTTGGACGCATTTTCAAAGGTATTCCGGTCTTAAATTTGTAACAATATAAAAAAGCTAGTTTAACGTGGGCATTGGATTCATGTCATTCTGAACTGTAAATCAAAAGTTAAAACGATTTAGTGAAGACATGTCAAGTTGATCGGCCAGTTAAAATGATCATTCTAAACTGATCTTTGGTGCTCCTTGAGTAATGGCTTATAAATAAAGCATAATGCAAGACATCATGCAGTACGGATACAATGGATTACTTGGAGGCTT